>DWMG01001809.1:0-14388 GCA_018244855.1 Elbella merops | reverse complement strand
ATTTATAACGCATACGCGCGGACATTCAGTACCAGTGTTCAGCTTCATATGTTCGGAGTAAACTACAGCCGATTGCAAAAAATGTGCTGTTTAAAAAATCTCCCCATATTTTTATTCGTAAGTGTATAATATATCCCGCCAGATATTTTATCATTTCATGTATCCGAGTGTCATTAAAACTAAATAGCTACCGAACCACCCCCAACTTGCGTTGTCCACTGTGCCGATGTTGTGTGGATACTGTAGAATTGCTCGCTGTGACGAGCAAAAGCGAACGCAAACGCTCAATTGGTACCAAGGTCTCATAATGCCACCTATATGCAACTGTGATTAGCAAACCCAAGAAATGCACTACTTACTTTATTCTGACGTTGTTGTTTACCCAAGAAATGCACTACTTACTTTATGCTTACGTCCTGACGGTCAAGACGTTCTTTTGTGATCTGCAAGTGAATTAAATCGTCTATATTATAAACAATTTTAAAAATGGAAACGAATGAATGTTTTTTTTTCATTTGGTGTGTCAAAAGAGCAACGTTCATGTAACGCTAGTGTGTCGATGCACATGCTCCTGACAAGACGTTATCGACGCATTGACTAATTGCTTACATTAGTCTCGGCAGCGCTGGCAACAGCGCCGTGTATGCAAATAGTCGATACAACGTTTGATTATAATCCGCTGAGACCGAGATAGGCGCGTACTCGTACCGCCGCTTCACACTCGATACGACGTGCAACATCTGTTTTAAACTATCTTGAAAATGTACGCCGCACAGAAATACTCATGAGAACAACCCCGTTGTTATTGAATTATGAGCCCGTAAAGCTCCGTCGCTAGTTCAAAAGCGCGAACCCACACGGAACTCTGTTGCCGAGTTGCATATTATGTCAGATGACCGAACGGGAAACTATTCTCCGCTCGTCTGAAATAGAACATCGATATTAATCGTGCATATTTGTTAAGGTGTGTGAGTCATTATAAATTCTCCCGTCGGCTCACCTATGGTCGGGCGGCATACGGTGGGCGGTACGGTTGTGTGCCGTACATCCTGAACGTCGTAATTACGTCAAATTCGCGTACGCCGCGAGGTCAGTGTACAGGTCACGTGCGTCACGGCCGCGACGTGGCCCGATGTGACCGCCACGCGACAATCCATTAACATGCCGCAGCCGTGCCCTTGCGTTTTCGTCACACCACGTTTATACTACAACGGTAGTAAAACCACGCATCGATAAAACCACGTCTTCCCTAATTTATGTCTCTCCAATAAGATTACCACCTATTCCATCGTGAGCGTATGATATAACTCATGAATCGGGCGAGTGTACTACACTCCTCTGTATACCTTCTCGGAATATACAAGCGTGATGATATCATTTATCTGTTCAATTTTCACATTGTCATTTTATCATTATATTCCAGTAGTGCATATATGACTAATACACGAACATAAACTTAGTTGGATTGCAAATAAAAAATTCCTGACATTTATCTTCGTTATCATTTAGCGAATACCCTTAATTTTTATCTCAATAGCATTGATGTTTAAACATATAACACTCGTTCGTATCGTACGCATTCCTTAAATATATATAATCATCATTCCATAGCACTGATATGATTGTAAATCTGCGCATTATAATACAAAGCGATTAGAAATCCTTTAGTTATAATATTCTATGCCATATGACGACTTTATTACGCAAGTTTGTTAAAAAAATAGCGCGTATGATTAAGTTCTTACAGTTGGAAGCAACTAAACCACAGAATAATTCGTGCACAGATAACTCGATATTCTTACGGCATTGTGAATTGTAAAGTAATTCTTACAGTAGATGGTAATGGAACCAAATCGCAGAGTAATTCGTGCACAGATAACTCGATATTCTTGCGTCATTGTGAATTGTGAAGTGTACTGCTTACGGATGATGATAATGGAATCAAACCACAGAGTAATTCGTACACAGATAACTCGATATTCTTGCCTCATTGTGAATTGTGAAGTAGTTCTTACAGTAGATGGTAATGGAACCAAACCAGAGTAATTCGTGCACAGATAACTAAATATTCTTGCGTCATTGTGAATTGTAAATAAGTTCTTACAGTAGATGGTAATGGACCCAAACCACAGAGTCATTCGTGCACAGATAACTCGATATTCTTGCGTTGAGTATCGAAACGCGCGCAATTTTCCTGCGACTCAATGTATGCACTCTTTTAATCTACATGTGTATTTATGCATAGTATCGTAACTAGCGAGATAGATCGCATGCCCGGCTCTGACTGGTTTATCGTCTGGTAAATTTACTCCTTTGATGTTCTATTCAAAACTCTAATTACGGCTCTTTTTTGTTTTCAGAACTGCCAACAGAAGAAGGTAAACATTATCTATCAAATCTATGTATAAATAGTGAGAGGGGAGAGTTGATGAAAAAGTACATTTTTCCAAAGCTTAATTTAATTATGCATAGAATTCTTTCGAGTATTTGTTATTTGTTATACCCAAAGTTGCTGGGAGTGGTTGGATGCGAAGAGCTGAAGATCGAGCTCAGTGGCGTGCTATTGGAGAGACCTATGTTCAACAGTGGACGGGAGTAGGCTAATAGTGATGATGATGATGATGATTTGTTATTGTTTGTTATTAAAATTGTTAATTGTTGTATATACTCGCAATATTTACATATGTATTATAAATATTATTTATTGCTTAAATTTTCTTGTTTATTACTCTGTTTTGTAAAAATAATATACGGTACATTATAGGAAAAAGTATATGGCAGCTAGTCCTGGAACAATTTGATGACCTCTTAGTGAAGATTTTGCTGTTAGCCGCTATTATATCATTCGTAAGTACCGTATTTTTAATATTAGTATGTATTTTGCCAAGTATGACGTTTCTTAAGGTAATTGTGTTTTATTTTCTCTCGTAACTGATTGGTTTCCCTTTGTTTTCAGGTTTTAGCTTTATTTGAAGAACACGAAGACGCCTTCTCCGCCTTCGTAGAACCTTTTGTTATTTTACTAATTCTTATTGCTAACGCTGTTGTAGGAGTATGGCAGGTAAATTGACCTAACTTAGACAGATTTGTTACAAGAATTCATAGTCACCTATGTTACTAATTAAATTCATGGCAAATAACTATCTGTATTAAATTGTATTTTTAAAACTTATCATTTTCTATTTATTTAATTAATTATGATACCTAAGAGCGACATAACATTAAGTCACAAAAAGAACCATGATTATTTACGTACTAAACTGCTTAACAGGAACGAAATGCAGAATCCGCCATCGAAGCTTTAAAAGAATACGAACCCGAGATGGGAAAAGTTGTAAGAGGAGACAAATCCGGCGTACAGAAGATCCGAGCGAAAGAGATTGTACCCGGTGACATCGTTGAGGTGTCGGTTGGTGACAAGATTCCAGCTGATATCCGCCTGATTAAGATTTACTCCACCACCATCCGTATTGACCAGTCTATCCTGACTGGTGAATCCGTGTCTGTCATTAAACACACCGACGCCATTCCCGACCCTCGCGCCGTCAACCAGGACAAGAAAAACATTCTGTTCTCCGGTACCAACGTTGCAGCTGGCAAAGCCCGCGGTATTGTTATCGGCACTGGTCTCAACACTGCCATCGGTAAGATCCGTACTGAAATGTCGGAGACTGAGGAAATCAAGACACCTCTGCAGCAAAAACTCGACGAATTCGGCGAACAACTATCAAAGGTTATCTCTGTTATTTGCGTTGCTGTATGGGCTATTAACATTGGTCACTTCAACGACCCCGCCCACGGTGGAAGCTGGATTAAGGGTGCCGTGTACTATTTCAAAATTGCTGTCGCCTTGGCCGTCGCCGCCATTCCCGAAGGTTTACCCGCTGTCATTACCACTTGTCTCGCTCTTGGTACCAGAAGAATGGCCAAGAAGAACGCTATTGTTAGGTCTCTGCCCTCTGTAGAAACCCTTGGTTGTACATCTGTCATCTGCTCCGATAAGACTGGTACACTGACCACTAACCAAATGTCCGTATCTCGTATGTTCATCTTTGAAAAAATTGAAGGCAATGACAGCAGCTTCCTGGAATTCGAAATCACTGGCTCCACCTATGAACCCATTGGCGATGTTTACCTAAAGGGACAGAAGGTTAAGGCTGCTGAGTTTGATGCTCTTCACGAATTGGGAACCATCTGTGTTATGTGTAATGACTCTGCGATCGACTTCAACGAATTCAAACAGGCTTTCGAAAAAGTAGGTGAAGCTACTGAAACTGCTCTTATTGTCCTTGCTGAGAAAATGAATCCCTTCAATGTTCCCAAGACTGGCCTCGACCGCCGTTCCGCTGCTATTGTCGTACGTCAAGAAATTGAGACGAAATGGAAGAAAGAATTCACTCTTGAGTTCTCTCGTGACAGGAAATCTATGTCTTCTTATTGCACACCTCTTAAGCCTTCCCGCCTTGGTAACGGCCCTAAGCTCTTCGTTAAGGGTGCCCCTGAAGGAGTCTTGGATCGTTGTAGCCACGCTCGTGTTGGAACTTCCAAAGTACCTCTTAACTCCACTCTCAAGAATCGCATCTTGGATCTGACTAGGCAATACGGTACTGGCCGCGATACCCTTCGTTGTTTGGCTCTGGCGACAGCTGACAACCCAATGAAGCCCGAAGAAATGGATCTCGGCGACTCTACCAAATTCTACACTTACGAAGTCAACCTTACATTCATCGGTGTCGTCGGCATGTTAGACCCCCCGCGTAAAGAAGTCTTCGACTCTATCGTGCGTTGCCGCGCTGCTGGTATCCGCGTCATCGTTATCACTGGTGACAACAAGGCCACCGCTGAGGCTATTTGCAGGTATGCATTGTATAATTACATTACATTCGGAAAGCTTGTGTTGTGTATTTTTAACCGACTTAATGCCGTTGAAATTTATGATTATAGGCGAATTGGTGTATTCGGAGAGGATGAAGACACCACTGGCAAGTCTTTCTCTGGTCGTGAGTTCGATGATCTTCCCGTATCTGAACAGCGCTCTGCTTGCGCTAAAGCTCGTCTCTTCTCCCGCGTAGAGCCTGCACACAAGTCCAAGATTGTTGAATACCTGCAAAGCATGAACGAAATCTCTGCCATGGTACGTTTAACAAATCCAGATTAGGTAAAATCCGTCATCCATATTACTTGTGAAATTACTAAACATCGTAGTTATGATTGTACGTATTTATAGGTTAAATTTGAATTCAAAATATATTCTCTTAGTTTATTACGATGCAAACAATATGTTCATAAATATACGAAGTGTATGGCGAGTGTGGCGTTATTCCATGTTTACAAATTGAACTATTGGGAGCGCTTTTCACAAATGTTTATGTAAGACAGTTGGTACTGTTTATAAACTCCGCTACTCAAAGTTATCATGGCGGAATTTAACGATTCAATAATACATGAGGAGCGAAATATGTCTGAATCACAGGAGACCCACGTATTCTGCTTAGAAAATAAACTTGAACTGCATCAACTACTTGTCATAATATTGAAGATGTGTATTTTTCACCAGAAATTCGAAAGAGTTTGTTCTTAAAAATAACACGGTTCTAGACTGGTGATGGTGTGAACGACGCTCCAGCTTTGAAGAAGGCCGAGATCGGTATTGCCATGGGATCCGGTACAGCCGTAGCCAAGTCCGCCGCCGAGATGGTGCTCGCCGATGATAACTTCTCATCCATTGTCGCTGCTGTTGAGGAAGGTACTGTATCTGATATTAACAACAAATGGCCATGAAAGTTACGGACACACTAGTTATAATAGTACGCATTTGGATCAGATACACTCAATGAATGTTCATGAGACTGACTGTGCTGGCCATAATGAAGTTGGTTTTTATTACCCAGTTATTTACCTTCAATTCATAAATTGTAACTTCTTTCAGGTCGTGCTATCTACAACAACATGAAACAGTTCATTCGTTACCTGATTTCTTCCAACATTGGTGAGGTCGTGTCCATCTTCTTGACCGCCGCTCTTGGTCTCCCCGAAGCGTTGATCCCCGTGCAGCTCTTGTGGGTCAACTTGGTCACTGACGGTCTGCCTGCCACCGCTCTCGGTTTCAACCCACCCGATCTTGACATCATGAACAAACCACCCCGCAAAGCTGATGAAGGTCTTATCTCTGGCTGGCTGTTCTTCAGGTATGTTGACGTTTTAGCAATTTTAAGTAGGAGCAAAGGAACTTCAACCCAAAATTATGTGTTCATCTAAATTTCATTCTAATTATTATTACTTGCAAAGGTTTTTTATTTTAAATCTAACTGAAATGGTGCAGGGGACTTATGAGTTTGAGTTTAATTGGCTTGCAAATTTACTGTTAAAATTTGATATAAATGAAATTACTAAATGTGAAAAAATACAAGTCATTGTCATTATGACAATGCCAAAACAGATAAATCGTTATGATTATGATTTTTGGGCTACTTTTCTTGCCTAAATAATGATAATCCTGCTGGATACTAGGAGTAACAAAAATTAAAAAATATGTATATGCATTTTTAAAATTACTTGCTATAATTGCCAGTTTATTATATCATCGTTTAAGGAAACAGCTGTAAGTTTGTAATGACAGGAATAGTGATATTTTTGACTAAAGATTTAGATTTATTCAACATTTATCACTCATCTTGTATTCAAGCCAGTATCCAATCACATTAATTATTTAGTGAAATAGGTATACATTATAAATGATTCCATTGTCCACACAGATACATGGCTATCGGTGGATACGTCGGCGCTGCCACCGTTGGTGCTGCCTCCTGGTGGTTCATGTACTCTCCCTTTGGACCTCAGATGACCTACTGGCAACTGACCCACCACTTGCAGTGCCTCAGTGGTGGTGACGAATTCAAGGTAATGAATGACATTATATAAAATAAGCTGAAAATAAATTTAAAACATATTATCAAAGTTAAAGTCAAAATATATTTATTTTGCATAATAGTGTACATTTCATCATGTAACATCATAATAATTGTTTGGATTGCTAAAATCCTGCCTTCAACACAACTGGTATGTTGTACAAACATATGTAGTACAATTCTATAAAAACGTAAAACATTAAATATTTTTTGCAGGGAATTGACTGCAAGATCTTCACTGACCCTCACCCCATGACCATGGCCCTGTCTGTACTTGTAACTATTGAGATGTTGAACGCCATGAACAGCTTATCTGAGAACCAGTCCTTAGTGACGATGCCACCCTGGTCCAACATGTGGCTCGTCGGGTCCATGGCCCTTTCTTTCACACTCCACTTTGTCATCCTTTACGTAGAGGTCCTTTCGGTAAGTGAGATTTATGTTTAAAACAGATCATGCAAAACCTAGTAAAGTTTTAGATTAATAATTTGTTCCAAGATATTAAGTGGCGGACGTATTGTGTTCGCAGGCCGTATTCCAAGTCACACCACTGTCGGTGGACGAATGGATAACGGTAATGAAGTTCTCCGTGCCCGTGGTGCTGCTCGACGAGGTGCTCAAATTCGTCGCGCGCAAGATCTCCGATGGTGAGAAGCGCACTGTAGTGGACTGGCTCCACGGCATGCAATGGATTGTGCTCATGTGGGCCGTCTTCTTTGGCATCATCATCTACGGACCACTATAAGCCGGCCCGCCCCCGTACCGTGCCACTACCCCGTTTGATTCACAACCTAATACCCCCATGCCGAATTCTGCGCTACCCAAGACGCCGCTGTGTGAGGTGCCGGCTGCCGCGCTTGGGTAGCGCATCGAATTCCCCCGCTGTGGAAATCTATGAACATTGAGCCCCGCTCACCACAGTACACGTTTTCTAACAGTTTGAAATGCTAATCCCGGAGCACGAGGTGTGTGAAGTGATGCCCTAGTGCACGTCGGCGGCCGCGGACCTTGAGGAGTGCGCTAGGACGAGCGGCGGCCGCAGCGGTGTGTAGTGATTACAGTAGTGCGCTCGGAGCAGCGCCGACGGAGCGCCGGAGCGCGCGTGGTGGCATTTTGCATGTGCGAGACAATAAATTCCTTTACGACACACCCATCGGAGCCTCGCCCGTTTTTGTCCCGTTTACTTTATCACTGAGCATTATTTTATGCTGTCGTCTATTAAATGTTAAGTGGCTGTGAAATTGTTCATTGCGATGTCGAGATTCGAACGCCAAAGTTATAAAGCCGGTTCACGATTTGATCTTGTTAAAATTAAGTTGAATTATGGGTTATATCATCATTTTATCCGTAAATACGTTTTCGGGCTCCATTTAGCGTGTAACTCGCACACGGCTCAGTACCTTGTCCTTATGGACTGCAGACATATTTTTAAAACTTACTGTATCTAGTAATGTGCATTGTTAGATTAGAGTAATTTATTGTAAGTGTATTCATAGGACAACGTTATTATATTTCTCGGTGAAATTATCTTCCTCTGTCCTCTTGCCTAAGGTCGCTTTAACAAACCTGAGTGCATTTTCACCTTTCTGGTTTTTTTTTGTTTTGTTTTCTATCTCCAACTACCCGTAATACTACTGCAGTATTATTTGCCCATTTTTATGTAACCGATTAACAAATTACAAACCGTTTTTGCACTGAATAACCAGCAATTTTGATAATCATCTGTTTCATACAGTCGAATATTATTTTGTTTTTTTTTTTTGTTTTTACACTTTTAACATATAATGGTATAATAAATAAAAATCCAGTGTTTGTGTCTTGTAAATGAATAAACGAAAATATATGTAACGCAATTATATTGTGTGCGATATTTAAATATATATGTGCGGTTTTGGTACAATCATTATGTCATATTGTGTGTCTTTATTTAAAACTAATGTAGTTTTTTAACACACGTAGTATTACGTGGATACACCGGATCTTTATTCTAATGAGACATAATAAACTAAGTGTTAAGAAAAAACGAAGCTATCATGTATCAATGTAAGGTACAAGGTCTCTATATATTGAATTTATTTATGGTAGTTAAATGAAACGAGCATGAATGCATTGCATGGTTTCTTTTTTTAGAGTTACAGCTTTGTGTGATTTCTGCGACAATTGTTATGAATAAACTTTTGTATTTTATGAATATTTGAACAGAACACAATCTTATTTTTTTTCAAATATAAAATTGATGTCCTGAATTCTTAAATATTATGTGGACAGGTCTTTATTTCACAGTACATAGGGCATGTTGAAAATTTGTGGATGTCCTTTTCACTTTTGACTTCACTGTAATGTTACCCCTACATAACTAAATATATATATATCACATTAAAACTTCCTGAATAAAGTTTGGTTTTTGCCTTTCAATAATCTCTACTCTATACGAATTAGTGAATATTAATAATAGATTTAGATTGTAGCCATTTAATAAAACCTTCACAATACAGATCCTAGAAGAACATGTACCTATATCACGAATGCACCTTTTATGCTGTTCCCTTTAACATGAAAAGTTTTGCAAATGTAATGAAACGGAAGGCCCATAAGGTATTCGAGCTCAACCACTGGTTAAATATAATTGGACAGGTATTGTGATTATGTGACACAATTACGTCGCCGTCGTTTACGGAACGGATTACACTCTTTGGTCGAGGTGGCGACTTCGTCGGTCGCATTGCAGAACTTTGATCCCGGTTTGTCCCCCTCCACGGCCGGCCTCTCTGGTCCGGTCCCACGGCCCTCTCCCGCATGCACTAACGCTGTGTTATCTGCCCCCAGCCCAGCCGACGTGGAAGCTATAAGCGCGTCGAGAGCCCGCCGCAGCGCCACTGCACGCACATATTCCATGAACACTCATTGTATGTTGTGATCCCGCAGTGAAACCGCACATTTAGTAACTACGACACGGTTGTGATCTCCACGTAAAGACCCAGTAAGTTCGGGCGGCGGCACTCGCTCGAGCGCACTCGACACTAACGCTAACGTTGTTTTGCAGCGAACGAGGTGGTCGTTGACAAGTGGTAAACGCCACCGATTCATAGTTCCTCACCCGCTTCTCTCTGCTACCACTACCGCTGTCGTCTCTCGATAAGTTACCGAACGGCTTGTAGATGTAAGTTGTAAGGCGAGCTCGGCGGCGAGAGGCGCCGGCTGCTGCTTCACCAGAGAGGACATGTTCATAACGTGTATATACTATAAAGTATGCTTAGGAAGATTTATCAAATTGTTTAATTATACGTTGTTCTGATTAAAGACTACATGGTGCCCGTCGATAAAAGCAGTGCGATAGACTTAATAAGATGTGTACTTAAGTTGACAGCATGCTATTAATTTATTGTTATATTTTTATTCTCTTATTCTAGTTTGCTTATATAGAATCTATATTTCTATTAGTTGCTGACGCCTCGACGAGCAATATGGTGTCTGTAAGGGAAGGATATACATATTATCCATGGTTTGGGACCTAATTGTGTCCAAAATTTAAACATACCTGTACATTTAATGTATTATTGTTTTGTACAATAAATCGTTATAAAACTAGAGGTGTTTTAATGTGAAGTAAAATTCATACACCTGTTTATTATCACTAATCTTTGATATACCTACTTATTTTTGTGTTTATCAAACGAATACATCTTGTGTTACGAAGAAATATCCAGCTTTCAGTTTCGATCGAATTTTGCTAGGTTACTACTGGATTAAACCTAAGTTTAGAAACATTTTAATTAGAGACCTAAATTTGTTAGTATCACAAAATTGTACATGTATCGTCCATTACATTAACAAAATGCAGATTGCAGTATATAAATTCCCCGTTAATTTCGAAAGGATAACAATTTCTCTTGTTATTTTGCAATTTATGTGATAATTCCCGTTCATGCAGGTAAATATTCACTTTTATCATAAGACGGAAGAGCACAATTTTATCACAGATGTTAATAACGAACCGTGGGTTGCTTGTTATTTACATATTATAGAAGTTTAATAACAATTTTGTAGCAGAAACATGTATAATGACTAAGTATATTAAGGTACTATAATTATTATATAAATACTACTTTAAATTAATGTAATATATATATTAGAATTCAATTTCCAGCAAGTACCATGGTTTCTCGTTGTAAACATGTATTTAGAGTTTTACTACGTGTTTATGTTGTCTAGTCATAAACGACACAATATTTGCCTGATATAAGACAGTTTGCATAACTTTGAGTTGTTTGAAAATGTTATTAATATTATCAGTACCTATTAATACTACCTACAGTTTAAAAAATAAATATCGAAATACTTCCCCTGAACATGAGTGCCGGCTCTATCATAGCTGTTTGTTTTTGTTTATTATTACATTCTCTGTAATACTATGACGTTTTGCCAGGGATGAATTTCAATGAATATTGAGCCCATGCCTTGAAAGGCATAGGTCAATATTTAATGCACACACAGCAATTTAAAAGCAACATAATAATATTACATAAATTTGCTTTCATATTATACTGTGATATAGTTGTACTACACCACAACACATAATTATGAGATTATTACAACAATCTCCGGGTCCAGTCCGGCTATCGGGTCTCTTTACAAAGTTAAAGGACTAAAATTTAGGTTTGTATAAAACTCGTATTATCGCTTAAATTCATGTTAGGAATAAAAAAAAAATCGAGAATATCTGAAATAATACTATATAGGAAAAGATTAGAGTGTAGTAAATTCTTCCACACAAATATTTTTCATTAACTGAATGAATCTCTATGCTAAAAATAATTTAATGTAATGTTATTTTTTTAATCTATTTTCTACAGTAACTTATAATATCTCATAATAAGAAGTTCATGTTACATACGTATCATACCGATATATCATAAGATAAGATAAAGAACGGTTGAGTAAATAGCATTAATTAATTACGAAAAGAACCATAATATTTTTTTATTTAATCTGATTAAACAATAATAGAGATCTGAGTATGGAAACTAAAAAAAATTTTAACAACTAGCAATACTTTCGTAAGCTATAACACCATGCTAAATCTAATTCTCAATGTCAGTATTATATTAGTAGTTTTTGTACTGAGTTGCTGAATGAGCTGAATATATGGCCGTTATAGTTAAAACACTTAGTTTAAAACAATCCATAAAAATCATGAACTATTTCCTTTAATACATTTATAAACTTATTATGGAATGGCAATTATTATAAAATATGGAAACAACAAGGTACGTTTCACTTATTTCAACAACTTTTTATTGCCGATTTAAAAGTGAAAAACTGCATTTTATTCCTGTATTTTATAACTGAATAAACCGTCTTTATAATTATTATAGGATTGATTCAGATTTGCCGCATAAAATGGCTCACTTAGAATTAATGGATATAGATGGTGCAGGTACACAGGCCAGTCTTGATAATAGTTCACGTGTACTAAGAAAAAGGAAATCGCTTGCTCCAGAAAGCAAATCCTCAAATCGTAGAGTAAGCATGAAGCCTCGCAAGCACACGCTGGCAGAAAATGCAAATCCTAAACAAATTGAGGCACTTTACTTAAATAAGAAAGTAAAAACCTCATCTCAAACTCTTGAAACTATTTATGAAGAGCCTAAAGCGAACAGTTCAAATTCAGACACCTTTGTTAGTGGGAGAAAAATAAAAAGACTGTTAACATTCCAAATAGGCAACCATTATACCAAGGAGAAAATAAAGAAACGTAGAGCAAAAATTAAGAAGCTTCTAGGTAACAAAACATTTTTGAATAGAAAGAAAATACCTATGCAAGTGTTTTTAAAGACTATAGAGTGTCTGGATCTGGATGAAGTAAGTGCAGAAAGTGAAAAAACCCTTGCTAGTGTGTAATATTTTTTTACCTTTGGTATTAATAAACATTTTTGTTGAGTAGTGATTATTGAATCTCCATCATGATTATTAAACTGCTTATATTTCAATATTGTTTATGTTCAATGACTAGTAATTCATGCACCCATTGATATACATTTAACAGGTGCTATAAATTAATCTTAATACTTGTATAAAGTTATAAAGAATGTTACTTTAGCTACAATACCAATGGTTAGCTGCTGGAATAGTTATAAAAACACTTGATCATCACTCATATTATCAACTTGTATATGGTACATAATACATTAAAACCCATTTCTTTCTAATTCATAAATCATTTTATTGAAGATAGCACAATACCTGGCTGAGATGGGGTACAAATCATTTTAAATTCAAAGTCCTTTTAGCATATTTAAGATCATCAAATTATTCCAAAAATCTGAAAGCTGTCAATTCTAGCTTGCAAACTTGATAGATTGAAAACACCATTTGCTATGAAATTATGTGAATGTAAAGCATGAATGAAACATGCATTGTAAAGGTTGTATAATTCTTAATATTATCATATTCATATCTGAGTTTTGTATTCTGCTAATAATATACATCACATTATTGCACCCTTTCAATGGCATTGTTCTATCAAGTAAAAAAATAATTATGCCACCTTCACACTTAACAGTTCAAAATCCATATGCAAAATAACAATAATAACTTGTTATGCATAAATTTTAAGAAAACAGAAGACACTTCAATATATTAATTTATTTTTTTTATAAATTTGGAACTGCATAAAATGAGATTCCTTATTTATGCATTACATAAATACACATTTTCTAAAACTGTCTAAACATAGCTCACCAACACTTATTAAGTGTTATCTTTCATCACACATTCCTCTGCAGTCTCAGGACAGTCAGTATATGGTTTTAGATGAGGTGAATTAGCTTTATTTAACTGCACACAAACACATTGTGGTACTGTGTCACCAGGACTAAAATGCTGACGTGGAACTCCAACCCAGTCCCTTATAATACCTCCACTGGAATGAGCAAAGATATTTAATACAACAAAACATGTTCAAATAAATTTCAGGGTTTTCATATATTAGCATAATATTTTACTTATTAAATATCTTGTGAGTGTTTATACACATGATTATATATGAAACCTTATGAAGAAAGACCTCATAGGAGTCTGAAACTAGTACCATAGAAACTAGAACCATCCTAAAAAACATGTCAGTTAAGCAGGTTCATATGTAATCATTATTATGATAACAATGATTATTTCTAAGTCTAGCTCCATATTAGGCTCACATCCACCTTGACTACCATTGACACACTAAAAGATGAACGTCTACTAAATTAGAATAGGTACTAAATGAATAATTCAGTTATACACCAGACCAAAAAGGAAACCTAGCACCCTCTGAGCCGTATACTAGCATGATGAAAATATGCTCAAACTTAGGTGGTGTGATGCAAGTGGCACACCCAAAGATCGACAATATTTTCACACACACACTATCAGCCTGTCATCGCCCACTGCTGGACATAGGCCTCTCCAATGGCACGCCACTGAGCTCGATCTTCTGCTC
>DWMG01001808.1:0-14389 GCA_018244855.1 Elbella merops | reverse complement strand
GAACATATTGCTATCGGAAACACCAGCGCACTATTTCTATTTCGACGCGCAAACTAATAAATATGAATACCGTAATCTGAACTTCAGTAGCAGACGCTGCTCATAAAATAAAAGAATTTATGCCAGATCCATGGTAGTTGGGTATTGGATCGAAATCAGAAGTTAAGCTGCACACATATTGATATTAAACGTTGGGAGAATTATGGCTCCTTGCAACTTTGTGCCAATGTAGCACAAACGTAGCAGCAAAATAATAGCTTTCGAGTATTATGTGCATACTTAACCAGCTTAGCAGTTTTTGAGTCTAAATATTCTTATCATACCTAACCGCTGGTTGAAAATTATCGTGGCCCAGGGGCCGTTATACATTGTTCAGTGAGAAATTGGCGCGTCTTTTCTTCGACTCCCAATGGAGCATCGTACTGAAATATACACAGGCTGTGCAATGATTGTGATAACAGTGTTAAACAATGGAACCTTTTGTTATTGTATAACGGAAATCCTCCTGTTACAAAAATACGAAATGTATAATCTACTGTTTAGCATACCTACTTCCGTTTCTTTGATTTTTAGGAATTTGATGTTATTTATCCGAACAAATTTAATATTCATAGAAACAAAATATATAATTCATTTTTTTCTATAAATATTTAAGATATATTTGTATAAATTGTATTATTTTAGAGTTCAATTTTGAGGTTTATTATCTTGTAGTAAATTTCTTATTATCTCTTAATAATAATATAGTAAATTTCTTATTAAAACCAAAACGACAAGATGAATAATATTAAGAGCCTGGTGATATTCTCGGGTCTTACTAAGGTCAATATCGAGAGTCATGCAAATATAAAATCTAGCATTACTTGCGTTATAGACTTGACCTTACTGGCACCTGGTAAGCAGGTCACGACCCGACCCTCGATCGAAAGTTGTGAGAATCATCGATATCGCAATATCCGAAGCGGCGGTCTCATATAATTTTCCTTTAAATTAGCTTCAAGTATTATGAGCTCAGTGAAAGCTACCCCATCCCGTCTCTATGCCTGTTCGATTGGACTGGATTTCGGAGAGTTTCAATAAATCTTATCACGAATGATTTTATTGTTATCAAAGGTATTATCGTGAGAATTGCGTGGCATTTAGGATTGTCAAATTAAAAGCTTCATTGATTCGAACACATGAAACTAGATATAGGTTAGGATAAGTAGAAATAAAATAAAATAAATAAAAAGCAATATACTGGTATTTAAACTTACGAGTACTTGAAACTTTAAATCAATGCAAAAAGTTCGAGCTTACTTTTGACTATGTTACAGTGGTCTGAAAGCCTTAGGTCTATGACCCTTTCAATACCAATAAATTAACCCGAAACGATTCTATTAGTCGCAGTGCCCGAGAAGGATATTTAACATTTTTATCAATCCGGTCACGCCCCATTCTAATGAAGTGAGGCGTTTGTCACGGCAACAACCTCTGGGATCGCATTTGAAATCGCGATAAAAGGAAAATTTACTGCCGCCCTAATGCTGGCAAGTACATTTCTTAGGCTTGTGGCTATTCAGAAATGGGTTTTTCTTCAGCTGGTGAGTGAAAGATAGAGAAAATTAGATTGTGAAGATAACTGTCTCTCCTGCTTTATTGGCACACAGGATTCCTATTTTTAAGTAAACTTCTTGATAGAAAATAGAATTGTATTGATTACGTTTCATTTAATGGACTTCACACTCATCAACTTTTAAACCTTATTTTTAATTACTAGTTAAAGGAATAAATAATATTTTCTGTTTTGTGACGCATAAGTTGGTATGGTAAATGTACTGATAACATCTTGTGTTGATCTAGGAATGTTAAAAGGATTCTGAGACCATTTTGATGTTATCATATTCTGTCACTTTGAGAACCTTTCGAACTTAACTTTCCGATAATTCTAAGTTCCCAGATAGTATTAGTAACGTTTTTTTTTTTTTACTTTAATATTTTTGTCTTTCATCGAGAAAACGCCTTCACTCTTAGTATATCTAGTATCCTTATTATAGAATAGAATTTAACAGATCAGGGAAGGAATAAAAATTTCTTTTCTATAACAAAATTTCCAAAATCGTACCATTCATTTCTTTAAAATCAACGAGTGAAATAAAATACATTTGTATAAAATTAGGTTTAATACACAAAAAGCGTATAAAAAACGGGAATATGCAGACCAGAAATCTCATAGCATTTGTAAAATTCAAAGGAAACCACACAGAGAAAAATCTTTCCGTGCAAATTGTATTTGAAATATCAAAAACGTGAGCTGCAGCCGCTGTCCAAAGGAGATAATACGGACACATATACCGATATCAATATTCCTTTTGCTAGTAAAGATTGATCGTGAAATAAAAATCCGTTTGAAAATGGACATACAGAGAGAGTTTTTGATGCCAACTGCTCATACCTCGTCAAGTTTTGAGTTATTGGGAATTAAAAGTTTTTGTCAACATGCGCTATGGTGCAAGTCGTATAGCACAAATCAAATTGATGTAAATAATGTGTCTAATAAAAGGACCGTTGATAATAATGTATTAAATCTATTAAAAATGTATGCTGCACTCGCTGTCCATTGGAAATAATGCAAATGTGTGATATCAATATTCCGTTTACAACATGACGCAGAGTGATGCTGTCAGATCCCGAAATAAAAAAGTTCGAAGTGAGAATGATTTTAGGTCGACATATTTTTTTAATCAATATAGTCCATGTACCTAATATTACTTTTAATTCATTTATTACTTATAGAAAGATCGCGGAACCAATGCTTAGTTTGAAGGAACCACTGTTCAGTATTGGGAAATATTTTAACCCATTCCCTATTTTAATTTTAAAACAGCAATTTTTCTTAATAAAAATAAATTTTACATCTTCAGCAATAATTTTGAAATAAGAACTTAAAATCTCTTATAAACCAGCTATTAGTCGTAAAATTGGTTCGAGTACAATAAATAACTCGGCGATTCCCGACACTTTAATGTTTTATTCAGGCAAGTGCTAACGATCTCGATGAAACTCAATGTCATTTTCTAGGTCTCGCTCTGTGCTGTCAGTTTGGTATGTTTTATTGGTTTTATCTTACTGTTCGAACAATTGTCTTCTAATAAACTTTCTTATCTCTAGTTTTTCCAAAGCACCTCGGTGGAATACATATAGATTTCGCAACTTCTTTGCCTGGGAAAAGTTTTTGCTACTATCTATTTACAGTCAATAAGTTTTGGAGCTTTAAAGGGAAAAAGAAGAGGGTATGTAAAGACGCTAGTAGATTGACTAAACACATGACAGTTTTGTAAACCACTTGAAAGGTTTCCGATAACGTTAATAGTTTGTCTACCAAATTATAACAACTGTGATTCATTTCTCTTGTTCCTTTCGCAGCACCTACATAATAAACGTCCTTAATTGCCACTAAATTAATATACTTAAAAATAGTCAGCTTATTGATAAAAAAGCTTTATAATGAATCAATAAAGACAGGTCGTTGCGAAAATGGTTAATTTGATTATATTATTGTTAATTATCGCCATTATTGTGAATTCATTATATATGTATTTTCAGCATTGCGCACTCATCTTCTAGAATGAGGCTGGCTTGAATTTGAATGTTATTAACATTCGCATTATGTTGCAAACTCAAACTATGTTTCTATATATACGAGTATGTACAATGATAGAGGTTGCCGAAAACTACTGTAAAGTACCCGTAATTAAAAATTAAAATGAACCTGATTTCGACGTTTCAGAAATATTTTACTCAAAAGATCCGCATTGCCGCTACCCAAAAATTACATTGTGTGTCTATTGGAGCATACCTTTGGCGGCGCATTAATTTATAACTGCAAGTATTGTTTCCACCGCGGCATTCACTTTTGCAATTAATCTGATTGCTTTATATCTGAAAATGTGATGAAGTGTTGCTTTATGACTATTGCTTTAAACCGAACACAATACGAGTAATCCATTCGTGTCAATGCACAAAGGCAATATCGTCAATGAAAAGCTAGCATTCGTTAAGCAGCTTTTGTAAGGGTATTGAAAATATTTTATAAAATTTCGCTTGCACCGCGGGCTGTGTAAATTGTTGCAATTTTATTTTTGCACAATACACACGTTAAAAGCATTTTGTGGCGTTGCTACGTGTATCTAACTAGCTTGAATATGTAAATTAATATATATCTGCATAAATATATTCATGGTTACATATGTACCGGCATAAATCACGTATGTATGTTTCTCGGGATAGCTCGACTAGTTTCGGACCAATACGACGTCCATCATGAGCTTCCGCTGATTGCAGTCTTCGCCGTGACCTCGCTGCAGACGCTCACGATACATTTAACATAAATATATTAATAATAGCGAGAGTGCTATAGATTTCAATCTCCTTCACCTCGGGTTTGGTACTCTGAAGACTCGGATAAGGTAAGACGAAAATATTTATTAAAATAAATGCGTTGATTTTGCAATACGTTGCACAGTGAATAAAACTAAATGACAATGAATAATGTGGAACACGACAAATATTTTCTAATACTTGTAAATACGTAACAATATTAGAGAAGTGTATTATTTATGTAAATATTAGGAAATTCCCCGAGTAATGGATTTTAAAAATCTATAAGCGTCTGCGTCTGCGTCTGCGTCTGCGCCTGCCTCGTTGGTCGTGTTGGATGCGAGTGTGACTGCCGATCGGGAGGTCCCGGGTTCGATTCGCGGGTCGAACACTACAAAATTTTCTAATTTAGATTTTCTCACCACTATTGCTCACCACCTATTCCATAGTGGGACGTAAACGTAACCGGTGACACGTGGGAGTGTCTGCATTCCTCTGCCTACCTCTTCGGGGATTACAGGCGTGAAGTTACGTTATAAGCATCTGTCATGACACAATGGCGAAAAATTTCAAGCAGTGAAAAGCCTACTTCAAAGTTCGCTTTTATGTCTCGTCACTCGTTTCACACTAAACTGTTTCTTGACTTTGAATTGGACCATGTATAAAATAATACGAAGATATCGTATACAGTCACAGTATTTTTTGATCCCATCTGTGAGAGAATTTGTGCCTTACTATAAAGTTTGACTCCTCAAAAAAAACTTTTGTTATCTCATCTATCATTATCGCCAAATAGTAATTTGCAAGACTCAAATATCATTTATGGCTTATGAAAACTATCACCGATTATAAATATTACTCCTAGCAAAACCCAAACTAGTAACTTAGTAACGCAACTCAAAAACTAGTTCTCCTACTAATTAGTTCCAGTATATTACGTTCAGTAATTATTTGTACGTAATGCAAAACTGCCTAACTTGAAGCAGCAGCCCACGAGAGCTCACGAGTGGCCAATAAATAACAAATCAGTCACAGCACAATGGGAACATTCCTCAGCGCCAAGAAGCTAAAGTTGGCCGCAGTTCAGGCGAAGTTCCCGCTCAACCCTGGACGCGACTATGTAAGTAGCTGTGTAATAGAACCTGCATAACTTATAAAAATGTTATGAACTTACGAAGTTGATCCCTGAAGTGCTAATATACTTTAAGAACAAAGAACTAAGTTTTACATAATTGAAAAATGATTCTTATTATTATATCATCACACCAAATCTCTTAGAGAGTAGACAGAGAACAGACTGCTAAATATATATGTACATATATTATTATAGACCTGATGTCAAGTACAGTAATTTTATCATATTATCTTACACGTCAATTATTAAGTTACTAAGTCCTCGTGTTCACTTGTTTGGATATCAGTGTTTGTTTTACGGTGTGAGTAATACACTAAATGTTTATAGGAAAAATATTTGAAACATAAAATATTCAACTGATAGGCACCGTGTGTTCCGCTATCATAAACATTTATAGCCTAAGCGAAAATTTAGTTCTACTGCAAGTATTTGTAACAGCTGCCAATACGTAAATAAAAACCCGGAACACCGTTTAATGTTAACTATTAAGTCGATTTTGTACATGTTATGGAAAATTCAGATTTAACATTTATATTGCGTTTTTTTAGTACTTATTTCATTTAACCGATTATAAAAAATATTATTTTTTAAGGGAGCAGTAAACGAGTATAATTATAGCTATCGCTAAAGTTATTATAACCGTGATATAAGTTATTATGGAGGAATATTAATTCAAAATCTATAGATAAACTATGTGGCCCATCAACCGGGCTAAAAGATTGCCATATAAGAGTTTTCATCTAGTAATAAAAATATATAATCTAGAAATCGAAGGATGTACAACCGTTTCGAATAGCCTAAAATGCGTAAGTATGTATGTACATACTACATATGTACATATGTATATATTAATGAGTTCTTAGGCATCGAATGGAATATATCAATACGCGTGTTATTATTTATTCAGATCAAAATATTTGAAAAATTAATATATTTACAACTGAGCAATTCACTAGAAACCCAGACTAGCGAGATAGAGTATGGTTTTAATTCTACTCTTTGTAAGCGAAGACCTGAGTAACAGTGGAGTGATTAAAGGGCTGATGATTATGATAATGAAGCTTAATAGTCAGTGGTAATAATATTAATGATGGACAATGAGCAACATAAATGAGCAGTTACTTACCTCGCAGCAACCATGTTCACATTTGGAGATGAAATATTCAACCAAATACATCGGTCTGAAGCCCTTGCCCGTATATTGCGCTGAAGCCGGATGAAACTGAAAATTGCTTTAATAGAGGAATAACGAAAAAATTTATATTTCACGGCGCATATGCCATTAATTTCGAAAACGTTGTGATAAAATTAATTGGTTGTATTTTTTTGAGAAAATGTAAACATTTTGTTGCGACTGCCTCGTTGTTCGAGTGGTTGCAAATGCGATAGCTGATCGAGAGGTCCTGGCTTCGATTCTTTCGAATTTTTCTAACTTAGATTTTTCAGCTAAAATTTCTACTAGTGACTCGGAGTCTGGATCACTGTCCGGTGTATGACAATAGGCGCACCATCTATTCCAGGATGGGACGTAAACGTTATTGGTTAAATATGACGGTATATTATACATCTCTGCTTACCCCTTTGGGAATTTCAGGCGTGATGTTTTGTATTTGTTTCACGACGATGTTAACAAATAGGTCATTTTTTAGTTGGAGTGACCATCAACTGTTTTGGGGTTACTGTTGGGGTTCCTCGCAAAATGAGAAGGAGTAAGACGGGGGCAATATGTGCCTTCTTAATCTACTAACTGCGCCTTGCTTTTTGTCACTTACTTCTCAAAAAGAAGAAGTGAAAGTTCTTTACACGACAGTTTGAAAAAGCAATTAAGAAAAGTCCTCAATCATAAATTAAGTGATAGCTGTAAATCGATACCTCTGCTGCTGTCAAATCAAATAGCTCCTTTGGCATCGAAAGATTCTGTTAAGTTGTCTCCAATATATTTCATTTTTACTACTACAGACCTCAGATTCAGGTAAATTCTTGGAATGATACCTTGGATAGATTGTAGCTACGGTTTTGGCGAAATTTGATTATACAGTTATTTAAAATAGATCATCTTTTTAACGATTTTTAAATATATTTAAATAATTTATAGTATATTATTTAAAATACATAATTTACTAGCAGCAAATTTTAGTTCTTTTATACTGATAAATACTAAGAGATACTGTTCACGAAATTACTTGTAAAGCAATATTTTTCGTTGTAAATTGGAAATTTATATGCTATTATTTTAGAATACCTTTTGTTCTTACCCCCGTAGGCTTCAAAAGGCAGTGGGTAAATTATTAAACGAGACTAAAATAAAAATAAATCAGTTTAGCGCGAACTAAATAAACAGGTATTAACCGAATTTCTGTTTTATTTACCAGCCCTCCAATTAAACCTTACATGAAAAGCTCCAACACCATAACGCTTTAATTTCCGAAATTAATTGCTCTGCAAAGCCTAGACCAAATGCACTATACAATTCTTTTACGTTTTATTACAGTTTGCCTCTTGTAATAAACAGGAATATTTTGAATATGCGGACATATACCTATATATGTGGACATATACCTATATATGTGGACATATACCTATATATGTGGACATATACCTATATATGGAAGCAATCATAAACATTTAGGTATAGAAATGAGGGTATATTTCAATTTACTTAACCTAAGCGTACGGTAGTGCGATAGACATGTCACTTTGATTGCATTAAAATATCGTAATTTTAATAGGACTGACATATTTCGATAATTAAAACTGTATTTCCATATGGAATTATCCTTAAAAATCATTATTACTGATAAATTAGACACTTCATTGTACATATAGGTTGTTTGACTGTATACCTATAGGTCCTTTTGACATGTGTCAGAGTCAAAATTATTAGAAAAAAAAACAAGCAGTCAATACTTGTATCACAAATAACACGTTTTCTGCGTAAATATGTTTCATATTGGTCATGAATATTTATTTCTTTATTGAGCTGCATCAACAAAGTGAATACTATTACAATTTGTGTGGAGAATATACCTCAATTGTAGATGAAAATTACATGGAATTAGTCAAATATGTACATGAAAATATAATATTGAATATAATAAAATGTATCATATCAAAATATATAAATCATCCAAAGGAAAATTATTAAAATTTCTCATATTAAATACACAAATGTAGCAGACCGCTTAAATAAACTTGGCCCGTTTTTACACTCGTGTATATGGCGTCATGAGTATAGTTAGTTGGCGTTAACTCTTGTTGCATTAAAGCGAGCAACAAGCATGGTACTCTGTCACTTGAAGGTACGAGTGGCGGGGTGCGCATTCAGCCAGTGACGTCACTTCGCATACTCGCAGCGTTAGCACTTGAGTGTTTTTAGAAAAATCTAACGCCTAGCTTTCAAAAAAGCTCAGGGTTGGTACAGACAATATTTTAGAATTCTAACAGTCGTACTATCATAACTATTCCACTTGGTAAAAATTAGGTGTTAGTATACATATATACATTGTATACTCGTATGTCGCTATACTTAGTAATTTATCTTAAAGTAACGTAACATAGGTGGTCGTAGTGAATAGAGGTAGTGGTGAGCCTATTGCCATACACCGTGTACAATTCTAGACTGCGAGTCACTACTAAAAATTATAAATTATAAAAATCCAATAGTACTCGACCCGGGATTTCAACCCAGAACCTACCGATCGGCAGTCGCGCTTGCGACCACTCAAATAACGAATACCTTGTCTTTGGGAAACTTTGGCCGTACAGCAAGACTTTCTGATCAAGTTATCTTCATTAAAATATTTAAACTTTGTTAATGATAATTATTATTAATTAATTTTTATTATACACGAATTACGAGACCGCCTACGGGCAGCAGCGAAGGCGGTGCTAAATGTCGTAGTGTGCGAACACCAACAGGCATACCCAAGGTCTTAATTATGGGCATAAACCTCTCAGCGGTGGCCTACGTCCAATAGTGGACTTAGGCAGGCTAATGATGTTGATACACTAATTACCGTCATTACCAAAAGAGTATAATACTAATTTAGTATTACCTTATTTTATCAATGATAAAATTTCCTACAGAAAAATGGTATTTTCAATATCTACACCTTCTAGATAGGTACGGTAAGGCTTACATGCAGGGGCAGGAGCTTCGAGGTTTTAATTTCAATTTGAGCGGATTGTGAACGTTTCAAGCCACAGACAAAGCCTAACTCCTGGCTTACGCTTGATCTCTAGTGCAAGCACTCATTTTAATTTTTTTTAATAATCACTGACGAACCCTAACGGTGCTAGCTAGCTAGTATATTTCTGTCGCAAATGATAATGGGTAACAGTGATTTTTTGTTCCCTAAGAAGTCGTTTTTACGTAAAGTGAGAATTATATTAATTTCAAAAAAATAATTTTATTAAAAGGTCAGTGAGTACTAGTATTAGTTGTTACTTTTAATAAGGCAGAAAGAAATACATTTAGTGTACGTGGCAATTAGACGGGCTCGGCTTTGTCCGCAGTAATTCTTTGATAAGATAATGAGGGCTGGAAAAAGCTAAGGTCCTTTTGGGAATTGGTGGTAAAAGAGAGAATTTCGGATTACTTTAAGAGCGCAATTTTGGAGACTAATGAGATTTAGGTGACGTTACATAAGCATACTTTCTTGGAGAGAAAAATGTTTTCTTTTCGACTTGACCTTACACGACTTTATTAATGTAATATCTTATACAATTTACAGTTGCTGTATTTTGCTTTCTCTAATTATTTGTACTATTATTTTTTGTTGACTGCATACGCTTACCCATATAATGATTATACGTAATTTTGTGCCTGCTTTTTATTAATAAAATATTTGCGTTATTCCTATAAATGTTCTTATAACCTTTCGCAAGAAGAAATAACAGTGCAATTTACATCGTATTTTAATCTGAAAGTACTAATAAAACAATATTTCACGCGTATATTGTGAGTTATTAGAATTGAAATCAACCCACACAACTTGAAATTTCTCAGAAATACCGTTAGATATTTTAAGAAAGAAAACTGTTTTTTTTTCTTTCTTTACTAACTCATTATAACTCACAGGCATAACCGTAATTTCAAGAAATAAACCGCAATAATACCTGAGAACAAAACAACATTTTAAACTTGAAAAACTGTGCTTAATTAACTCACTAGTCCTGCTTACTCGGTTTTTCAACACTGACAACAACACTTTGCCTAGAGCTGAAATGAATTTTTCATGACTCTAATGAAGTCATTATCTTGTACCTGTTTCGTAGTTTCCAGCGAACGGGGAAAAGGAGAAGCGATAAAAAAATAAAAAAAACAGATCACATCACTTGATGCGCGACAGTCTGCTCTTCAGACAATGGGCCTCTCTAATGCCCGTATCGTGAACGCTGCGTAATACAGATGTTCGTGTAATTTGTATGCTATGCAAATTAATCTACTCGCTACTAATATGTCAGTTAAATACGTCTGGAATATTCCATATTTTTATGTTATTTAAATTGAAAATGTTTGATGCAATAAAACGACAGTGTTATCATTTATATTGACTAGACTACCTTATATTAATAGTTCTATTTTCACAGTCCTATTGCAATAATTTGCAGATATTTATGGGCAGCAGAAGTTTGGAAGTGTTGCCTGTTCGGCGTACTGGCTTCACTTAAAAAAAAATATGTTGAATGTTCATGTGATTATATCAAGAAATCAGATTTAAGTTCGAATACTCGACGTCTACAAAAGAAACTATAACTGCACGTGTGTCCAGAACTCGCAATAAACTGTTCTCAATCATAATTATACTGCTGTAATGAGAGAACCACTGCAGTGACAATGTTTTTTTTTTGTATAAATATATCTCATCATCATCATCAGCGTATCTTAGTCCACTCCTGGACATAGGCCTTAAGGGGGTTTATGGCCGTAGTCTCCACGTTGGACATGCGGGTTGGAGATCAATATATGGTTGTAACATAAAACAATTTAAATTTTTTATTGCCGAATATCAGTTTCTCTATCACTGTAGAGTTTGAACAACTTAACGGTGCATTTTAAATTTCGTCCTGCAAATATTTACCAACATGAACACATCAAGTTTCGTATTTCGCGTCATTACCTCTGAAAATAATGACTCCATACATCTTACTTCCATTTTTCTTCTAACAAGCTGCAGCCTGCGGCATCGCTCATGTGAATTTGACAAAGAAGATAAACAAAGGGCAAAACAGACATACATGGAATATGGAAACTTTAATTAGCTTGGTTGTGATTTTTGCTTCTAATAGGATTATAAAGGTCGCTACTTGCTTTGTTAATACTGAAGATTAAAACGGATTCCTGAATAATATATTTAATTCGCTATATGCTGTCGTTTTATTTGTCACACGTGCAGCCGTGGAGGCCTATGTCCAGCAGTCGACTAAGATAGGCTGATGATGATGATAATTTTGATGTTACAATATTTAAGCCATAGTACGCTTTTAGGGTTCAACAGTAACGCACTAGCAAGGCCGGATCCTGAAGGGGGAGGTCGTGGGGGTCATGACCCCCTTTGGGCTGGATCTATGACCTAGATGGACCACTAATTAAATAGTAGTACTTGATAACGCGTTTCGAGAGAAGACGTTAAAGAAAAAATGATTTTCTTATTTAAATATAGGTATTTTTAAGTAGGTACAGTACTTACATTTATAATAAAAGCGCCAAAGCTAGATCCGCCCTTGCGCACTAGCCTCTGTGATTACCAATTAATCATTATTATTTTATCAGCGACAAAAAGCCAACCGTATGAGGTAATCTTGCAAGACAATGTTTACAAGCCCTGCTCTGTAATAAGGTGACTGACTTTCAACTTATACCGCAATGACAATCTTTAATGTTATATTACATTAACAAATGATAATGATTAATAATTGATAGAGTCCACTGTAAAGAGTCGTCCATTGTAAACGTCTTCAATAAATTAAATCATTATATAACGAGTGGTATTATTATTGCAGTGTTACTCTCTGAACACTAAACTATAACAAATAACATAACTATAACATTCATTGTGCGTCACACACATTTAGTTTGACTGCTACGTGTATGTTATATGATTTTCTAATTAACATGACTATGTAAATGTTCGGTGGCGCTAAACTTGTTGGTGCGTGGTGGAAATTAGGAGATTATAACACCTGAGGCTAACAATTGTCTGACAACTGACATTTCAGTCACATCTAAAACTACCAAGTATTATATGTGACTTTAATGTCAGTTAAGTTTTTTAAGACAGTTTTAACATTTTCAAAAAACACAATTATTGCCCGCATACAGCATTTTAATAAGAAAAACCTCATAAGCGGCTTGATAAATTATATTTATACGCTGCTTAAGTTAAATCATATACGAAACCGCTATAGAACCTTTAGGAATTAAGTAATATATGACGTCACATTAGCGCCGAAATCAAACGAACCTGAAACTGTACTCGAATTTTATCAAAACCTTATCCTCATTAAGGAACAACGCAAAAGATGTTTTTAATTTGTATTTTCGTAAGAGCATGCAGTATCGTAAGTGGGCACTCCAGATTCTGGACAGCTTGTACCTACGTTAAACAAAAACCTCTTCTCGTTTTAAGAGTGCACGTCGAGTAAAAGTGAAAAAGTCGGATGCAAGCGCTAATAAGGAAATATTGGTGAGTACCTCGATGTAAGTTATTTTTAGAGATCAAGTTACTTGTATTCGACTACTTGAAATGAAAAAATTAAGTAAGGAGCGGTGGTGTTCTTTTTAAAATCTGTGATGGATGGCTTACCACATATATTGATAAATAGGTTTAGATATAGTAACGAAAATTTTATTGTAAAAATGTAGTAGTAGTATGTATATACATAGTTTAGTTACTTTATTTAAGTTATTTCATATTTTATTTTACAAACCGATTAAACCATTAGAAATGTAAATGAAGTTTTTAAAGTACGTTTAATTGATGAATATGGTTGATAAACTTAAATTGATAACTGTCTCCGGGTACCATGTGGTTTTTTATTACTACCACGATTATTGTTTCACAAATATATTATATCGTAATCAAGTATAGTTGATATAAAATGGATACAAAAGTTTAGAACAGACAGATGGAGTGGTCCGCAAGGGTGAAGTTTCTTTAGTCTCAGTGCACTACTACATCAAGGTGAACTCCTTGCAGATAAAAAGTTAATTCTAATAAATATAAAATAAAATTACTGAAGCAACTATTGTAGTCAGGAAAGTACTTTCGTTAAGTTTTCATTACATAAAGTAGTTTTACAATTTACGAACTATTGATGACAAATTTGTTTCCGTCTCACATATTTGGCTTTGTCTGCTTGTATTTTTGCATGCTTGTTCGCTTATTTACTTGCTTACTTGATTTATTTTTTTACTTGTTCGTTTGTCGGCTTGCTCGCTACCTCACATGCTCGCTTGCTTACTTGCTCGTTAGCTCATTTGCCCGCTTGTTCACTTGATTGCCACATCGCTTTATTTGCCTTTTCGCTTACTCGCTTACCCGTATTCTTGTTTATCTACCGCACTAACCGATAAGGTTCATTAAATGAATAAATGGCTGCTTGGTACGTAACATAATATTTATATTGCGCTCATGTGCGGTACTAACCACCACGTACCGTACATCGTTCCGTGGTTAGCACCCTATGAATGGGCCCGAGCCCGCGCGAACACCCGCCCTTTTTTTCGTAAAGGGTGAGGGTGATGCGCATACCGCGCCAAAAAATCAGCCGTGGGAGTAGCCAGTGCAGTGCAGTGACTACGATAGTGACGTTTTTTACAAACTAAAAGTGAAGTGCAGTGCAGTGAGTACGCGTCCTGAGGGTACTGCAACCACCCTCGGGCGCGTACTG
>DWMG01001807.1:0-14396 GCA_018244855.1 Elbella merops | reverse complement strand
CCTCACGATGTTTTCCTTCACCGTTAGCAAGTGATATTTAAATTTAAAACGCACTTTTGTAAAGAGGTGCGCGCCATCGGTTTGAACCCGGGACTCCCGGAGTGAGGGGCTGAATTCTTAACCACTAGGCTATCACTGCTGTTTTTTCTGAATAATTAATAATACAGGGATATGAATAAAATTGTGCCTGTGTGCACCTTATAATACTTTTAAAATTAGTTACTTTATTCGCATAGTTCATAAAATAATCGGAATTTTCACTTTTGCTTGCTTATTCATTAAAATAATCGAATGAAAAGAGTACCAAAAATTATTTTTCCCAGGACAATCATTTGCCCAATTCTCGGATCAACCCAGGACCTCTCGCTTCATCTGTCCCGTTTGCAACAACTAGACCAACGAGGCAGCTAATATATAACTAAATGATGGATAGTATAGTACTGACACCCACTAAGTCTCGTAATTGTTTCTTAACCTCCGCAAGCAACATCTTTGCACAACGCATTGAGATAATATACAACGCATCAATGTGATATATTTATAAATTTGTATATATTTTTTTTATATACGTACGTAACATCACATTTGTTATCCCCGAACGGGTAGACAGTGTAGAACACTCTCACGTTGCACCAATAACGTTTACGTCCCACGATGGAATAGGTGGCGAGCGTAATGCCATACATAATTTTTATATAAATATTTAAAATGTAAGTAAGGCTAAAAACATATGACCTAGCAAATATATTTTCTTAGCTCTAAGCTTCTGTTATTGCAACCATATAAGTGATAAGCGACTATTTAATTATAAGCGTTAACTAATAATCTAAAAATGGTAAGAGATTATGGAAACCAAGATGGAGAATCAATGAGAATTACGTGGACTCATACCATTTAATGACAGGCTAAAAGGATTAATTATGAAGACTCCGTAACTATATAAGAAGGTTATGAAGAGTCATACAGAGGATGGAGAATTAGAAGAAGACAAGAGAAAATAGATACCTCTTTGTTGCAATCAATCAAATGTTATACAATAGCCAATAATCTCATATCTCCTGCTTTCAGTAATATTCCTATTAATTTCCATAAAATCTATATAATACGATAACAAACTGAAAAACTGGAACTCCTTGCCGGCATCTGTTTTTCCCGATTTGCATAGCCTGGAACCATGGAAGACGAGAGTAAATAGGCCACTAGGCAAGCAGGCTACATAATACGTAACATGTAACATACCATCGCATCATAATCAACTGCGAGTCATTTTCCCGAAACATTTTCCCATTATTTCACGAAACATTTTCCCATTTAATAAATGCAAATTTCATTCAGCGATGACTTCGCACAATCAGCTGAAGTGGTCTACGTACGATCGATAGAGAAATTTCCTGCGTAACCCCAATATCCAATATCCGTCCTTAAGTGAACGACAAAGCCTTCTACTCAACTAATTACAAGCAGGGTAGACAGCGGTATCGAGGCAAAACAGATTTATGTATAGTTCTTAGCTCATCTACTTAGTTTCCAACCCTTTTATCATTTTGGAGAACTCTAAGTGTGGAGGTTTCCTCACGAAATTTTCTTCACCGTTGCAGCAAGTGATATTTAATATTGAAACGTACATTTTTGTAAAGAGAAACTCGCCAGGATTTGAATCAATGACGCACAGAAGGAAAGGCTCTATTTTGAACGACGAGGCCACACTACTTTGTTTATAGCTTGACTTTAAATAGTTTCACTAATTTTGTAAATTTGGTACTGACTTAGGGAGACAAATGACAAAGTGTTTTAGGTAAATAACTTTTTATTGTCATTGATAAGATAAATGTACAAATAAGTAAATAAATCAATAGAGTTCATTTAAATTCAGATGTTTACTTTCGGTCTACCTTTCACATTATACCATAGATAAGTTCAGAAAAAATTCCAAAGTCACTTTTAGTAGATATTGATTCTACCATGGAATGTTTAGAAAACTTCTGAACCCGCTTCTAGCATATACAATAAAAGCGGTCTGAATACATTCTTGTATGTACAAAAAAATACATTCATATGTATATTTGAATTATCAACTGTCAGCTCAATGATTACTGAGTTACAGATTTAGCATATACAGACAGATGCATGCACATTCTACATCCTTATTCACAAATACAGGAGCCATGTATTGGCTATCAAATACAGGAAGTATTACGAATTTTGATTGTACTTAGGGGAGGCCGAACTGATTTAACAGTTACAATGGAAATGATTAAGAACTACCGGTTTTGAAAGAAAGCGTCTGCAACATAGCAACACTGCAGCAATTCAGAGAAATGTCTATTAAACGCATGCATTTACGAGATGTCTGTGTCACATAATTCGCTATGTTTGAAAAAAGAACCGAATTCTTTTTAGAATTTAAGCCATTGTTTGAAAAGTGAGGAGACGATGAATCATTTTAGAGGGATAAACCTCTTGGCTCGCGGCCATCTCCATTCCTTTATGATAGTGTGTGTAAAATAATTAGTTGCATGTAACGTTGAGCGCAGACTATTTTAATGCGATCTCCGGAGATTTATTGCGAGCGGGTCAATGATATCTTTAGCGGATACTTTCTTATGATGTTATCGTAAAATTTAAACATAACATCACGCCTGTATATGCACGAAACAGTAGGCAGAGGATTGTAGTATACGATTCACCAGTTATGGTTGGAGTACATCCCCCATGGGTAAGAGAGTAAGCTGTTACATATAATCGTTAAATTTAGGTTAGCGGAAAATAGCTTGAATTGAACGACGTCCTTTTTAATAATTCAAAGCACTGATGATAAAAATTATATATCATTTTGTCTGTGTAGATTCTTTACATCAAATGTATATTGTCGAATTCTTACTTCTCGTTCATACCTTCGTATATATTTGCTAAAATTTGTTGAAATTGGGAATAAATTGAGACGCGACGTTTAAGAAGTGATTTTATTTGATACATTCATGTCATTACCATGTAAATGAAATTTTTTGATTTGCTGACGGTTCTTTTATAAACATGGCTATACTTATTACTGAATATAGAAACATTTATTATTTTATACCTTATATCATACAAATTGTTTGCTTATGTAAATGTAATAAATTTTACGTTTTAATAAACCTTAAAAACAATATCATTCACAATGTATATAAAAATGTCCAATATTCAATAAACACTGCACTATAAATCTATAGGTACGTACTAATAAACCTACAGGTATCGTCTAGTGAACGCATAATGAGAACGTTTGGTTCATTGAGCTATTTCATTCACGGTGCTGGTTTATTAACAATCCGCCACTAAATGCAGCCTTTCTGTAAATCACACTTACTTTGTAATTGCAGTGTAAACTTCCACTTAACGCACTAAGAGTAGCCGCGGCGCCGCGGGGGGGCAGAGTATCCATCCATATTGCCAAATGCACGAACACAAACATCCGTTACAATCGTACCGAGAAATGTATTAATAAAGTTCGTTCTCCGTTTTATTTCTGCACTTTATAAAGTGTTGAATAGCACTAGCTGACTTGATAATCAAACTTTTTTGCACCGATGTCGTAATAAGACGGAATATCTATTAAAAAATAGGTAGAACAACAAAATTTGAAATAAAATTAGAGAATTAATACAGAGATTGAAGATCACGGGTGCATTTTCTTGGTCATCCAAATGAACTTCTAGAATAATAGTTATAATTGATGATTAGAGGCATCAATAAGGAGAATGATGAAGGAAGAAGCACGTCAGATCTGTAAGGAAATGCTTTTGGCATGCTGTCTACTCTGTAAAAGACCTGGCGTTACGATAGTAAAACAATAAAACTACAATGTGATATAACGTAACATAGGTAAAAACATAATTGGCATATATTACTTTTTGTATGTCATTAAATTATATGCCATAAATTCGCAAGTGCTATCGAACGTGTATATATCAATACTTTATATTAACTTTAAGCCGTTTAATGACTTTTGAAAAGTGTCAATCGAATTCAAAAATTTTATCAAGACTCTCTTTTAGAAATATATAAAATCCAATTAACATGTAATATCTCAACAAGGTGTTATAATCATGTTTCTGTACAAACTCTCAGTTTAAGCTAAGTACACACAACTCACATAAAGCTGTTAACCCATATTCCGGCGGTGGTTTAAATATCGTAACGTTGCACAATTTCGTACACCGATCTGAGTAATCACAGGAGTGGATCATAAAGTGCAAAAGCATAATCTTGATGAAACGTAACTGTTGTAATCAATCACGTTTCATGTTACACTCCCGCGTATTGATTGCGCGTGTGTGAAACCTCCACTCAATTATGTTCTTGCGTTGATTTTTTTCTTGTTAAAATAGTATTTTTTTTTTCAACGACCATTTTACATAACCTTTGCGTTCTCGCTTTCGACATCATCGTCTGTAAGTATACATGGCTTTTGTTTCTTAATGTTAATGCATGATAATAAAACCTCGTTAGTTGTGATTGATTATATGTTTTGTGGTAATTACTTACATCGGGGGCGTGATTTCGTTACTTCGTGCGTCAGAGTCGCGCCTGACATTTTCGGCTGTCGCCTTTGACCGGGCTCGGGTTACACGCTGATGCTTTCGTAAGATATTATAAGAGATATTACCCCAATGATCAATTCGTAATGTCTGGAAGCCTATAAAATCTGGTCGTTCAACTGTATAACCAAAAGTGTTTAAGTTGTAACCCGAGAAGCTCATGTATGCGGCTTCTAGCCACAAAGCGGTAGCTGTTCGCACCACATGTGGTAATCATATTTGAAATTATGTACGTATTCCAATAAATACTTTGTTATTATAGTGACGTATAATAGCGGTTTAATATTTTGTATAGATAGTAAAACCCATGAGACGGACTTCAAGAATCCAAATGTTGTATATTAGGAAAGTAAATACGAAACCTTTCTAATATTTAGAGACAACAGCCGGCGTCGTTATCGACATGATTGAAAAAAACGATCGTCAACCATTTGATTGATCTGAACGAAAAAATCTATTAGATTGACTTCGCTCCATTCAATAATCGAGGCAACCAATAAACACATGCGACATAATTCGCTATTTCTTTGTTGCTATAGTCACGTAGAAACTAACTATTGTGTTTTTATCAACAACAAAGCAAGTGTTTGTCACTAAGCAACACCTCTTGCTTTATTGTTTTCCAGTGCGCATATTTCCATGGTGCCAGTTCGTGAAACCACTGGTCCGGGCATGACGGTCCTATGTCTTTGGAACTATAAGTTAATGAGGCCTCAGTAGTAATCACATAGCCGTTTACCAACTTTACATTTTGGGAATTCCATATTTTCGCTGTTTTCTTTTTTGTAAGCTTTGACTAGACTTTATCAATGACGTAAATAACTTCAATATTATTTAGTTAATAATTTAAATTCATTGTAATATTCTGAATACAAAGTGGTACTACCTGTTGTGATTTTGCGGATTTACCAATATTATTACATTAAGATACTCTGGGAAAGAGCAAAGATTATTTCGTTTGATCAATTTTCTCGTAGAAAATTCTCGTAACTAGAAATGGGGCTGGTTATAAAAAAAAGCCTTTTCACAAACGACAAAGCACCTTAGGTCTCTATGGATAAAAGTATTTGTCACTCGATGGTCTCTGCCTACCCTATGATAATAATTCTGAACAAAATATATGAACGAAAATTTAAAATAAGTAAGCATTTATAAAACCAGAACGTTTAGCGGAACAGGCGGGCAAGAAGTAGTAATATCATACCTACATTTAGTTCAACACTATTCAAATCTTGAATGACGCCGCGGGATACCTCCGATGTTGTCGTCTATGATTCCTGCTATTAAGTAATTTACCTGCTACAGACTGGTTAGCGTAAAGCCGTTAATCAAACTGGGACTACTATATTATCTCGCGCCAGATCTGTACTTATTATGGAATAGGTACCTACTAAGTCATGTGACAAGTGACATGAAACAGACCGTAATTTCTAACTTAAAATTACAAAGTGATCAAATATCTAGCTTAATGTATATAAATAAACTTTGTTTTACATCTTACACACTAGTCCTTATCTTAAAAAAAATCGCGATAACTTCGTTCAATGTAAAGTTAGTGAAATTTTAAGAAACTACAATTTTCAGTTTTTTTTTAAGATTAGCAAAGTATACTTATATTTTTGTAATTATCTTTCAAGTGAAATTTTTAAGTGTTGATATTAGGCATTTACTGATATAATATGCAAATAACTATATTAGTCAGTGTAATTGTTAAAAAAATTTAAATGTTACGCAACAGAGAGAACGTGAGAACAAAAACTATCAAATATCAGTTGAATGAATCAGTTGTATTGTTTTCGTAGTATGGAAAAATAAAGCTTAATATCTTGATGTATTTTTAAAATTATAATTATTGCGCCTGAAAATTGAACTTATTACAATTAGGTAGTAATAAAAATGGCGACTTAATTTAGCATTGACCAATATTCTGCGATCCGACCGTGACTCGAAATCTATTTTGCAATTACTCTCATTATGCTCGATTGAGCGCCTTAGTACAAATAAAAAGATACCTTGTCTTATTTGCTTGATAATTCACCTTCCAATATGATCCTAATGTGAAGTGTATGAACTTAATATTAGAATCATCAACAACATCATCATCAACGTCATCATTATTATCATCATCAACATTATTAACATCATCAAAATCATCAACTTGATCATTCTCATCATCATTCTTGTCCCCATCAACCCTTGAATCGTTCCTTTTGTACGTAGTTCACCTCTTTGAATGAGAATGTTTAACGACATGCTGCAGTAAAAGTGAATTACATTTTAGTTAACTTATATCTTTGTTGCCAATTCGAAAATTTAAATTTTAATAACACCTGACTCTGGTAAAGTTAAAAAGAAGTAAACATTTCCTTGCATAATGAAATTGAATGACTACTTTTACGTCTACACTATATAAATGCATGTACCTACTCGTAATATACATATGTACATAATATGTATGTACATGCTTTGTTCACTAATAAAAACTACATTTTATTGTGTGTATTTCTCTATATGAAAGCGTTTTTTTATTTAATAACACGTTTACCATCAACTCCTGTTCCGTCTGTCATCAGAAGGAAGCCCTTTTATGTAGAAATGCGAGATTTTTATTACAAGCGTACCCGTATAAACTCTGATACCATATCGAGGCGCGAAGTACGATTTATGAGAACATCTCGCCCTTCTGATAGGCGGAATTGTAAATAATTGTGATGGAGATATGTTTATACACATCTGACAAGATTACTTACCCATATTGGTTACTTAGTAAAACAGTAAAAAAACATTTTTTTTTCAACGCGAAATTTTGTCATATTCAGAAAACACGGGCTTTCAATTAAATAAAAATACTATATACATATACATAACATGTAGAAAGAAAAATAGCAAATAATATATATTTAGAAATAATGTGAAAGATTTAATCACATTATAATATTTGTAACTTTTTGGGTCCTGATTAGTTTGGTAGTTTGTTTTTAACTTCCCTTTTTTGTATCGCAATCATGAGGTCACGGTAATACCGTACCTATAGAACGTCGAATGGTTTAATTTCATACAATGGCAGCAGCAATCCTTTCCATTAACATATTTAACACCACAGTACGGGAGCAGTAATTTAACAGTGGTTGTGCAAGTTACCTTAAAAGAGGACAAAGGGCGTCTTGTGTTGCTTGCTATCGCCTGAGAAAAATAGGCCCTTTTCTTGAGATACTTTTAAAATCAAATAAAGTGAAGGCAAGAGCGTGCGTTCGGGGAAAATAATTAAAATATTCCCACAACAATCGATAAAAGTAAATAAATGTCTAACAACATGTGTACAGGCTACACGTTACCATCTGCAATCAACGTAGACAGGTCGTACTACAGCAACCAAACAGCTGATAACCTACGTACATACATACAGATACATACTTACATAGATATATTTTTGGATTTCATTCGGTTGTTTGTTAGAGATCTCCACAGATAAATGCCCTCGCAACAGGTGCATGCGGCATTCGGGAGGTAGACTTGCATTTTGCATTACGAAATGAACATAAAGAACGGTGTGCAACGGGCGCGTTGTTACATTCGGGTGGACCGACAACTCTCGCAATCAACGGTACCGCCTTCCGAGTTAACTGCGAATCGATGCGTGGTTTAAGCCACAAGTGCGTTATTATTTGCAGGCTTTATATCGAAATTAAGCACACAAAAGAAATTGCGCACTCGTAAGAATAATGCTAAAGAAATTGATCACTTGAAAACAACTAAGCAAAAGTAGTTGAGTAGTACAAAGAATTACTCAAAAGGAGTCCATCTCTCAAAACAAAGGATTCATATCAAAAATGTTGATGAAACACAGCATCAGTGAACAATGTAGTATGTAACTTTAAATTCGAAGCCATCATAAGGTTTAATCACTGGTTATATCCGCCATACTGCAAACAAACCTCAAGATGACTGCCCCGCTTTGGATCGGAATATATAGGTGGAAATGCGAGTGCATAGCCAATTCGTCTGTCCGAACAACGTTGGCCCGTTGGTTAATAACAACCAAAACGAACACGCTGGAAAGTGACACGTTAAAATATGTCGCTAATTCTTATAACTTCGACCAACCGAGTCACACTGCCCACGCTTTACGTGTCCATAGATCATATTACCCTTTCTACTTGTTCTCTGCAGAATACTGAACCTAAGATAGATTTTGAACTGCAAATGGAACAATCTAAAAATTGCTTGGAGTCCAGCCAAAGCTATATAGATTTTTCTGCAAACTTGTTCACGAGACGTCTGCGATACTTTCCTCTAGAACAGTAATGTCCCCTTACTCACAGGGCGTTGAACTCTGTGACGTATGATGCTTACAGAACTCGAATTGACAATGTATTGACCGGTTTTTTCACCTGTATTTATGTCACTTGTAATAAAACTAGTCACTTTAATCACACTGCTTCATATTGTAAAAGTAGCTATGCGACATTCTTACTATCTAAGCTAACGTTCCTATTAAGATTTTAATTGGTCCCATTCGATGTTAAATAGGACTAACTAAAATCATACCAATTGAATCACAGTTATGTAAAACATGTCTCTCGGCTCTGTTCTCCAAACCGTTTAGACCGAAAAAACTGTGGTCCAAACTCAGCTGATTTGCTTGCCCATAGTTCTGCCGCTCAATTTTTGGTAAGGATTCCATTTCTTTCACGCATTTGCAATCACACTCAACTTGCTTGCTGTATTAATTTATCCAAATCCTTTTGTACCGTCACGTCCTAATTATGTATAGTAGGTACTACTACATCCTAATTACGGACTTTATCATAATTACCGACATATAAAATTACATATTCTAAGGAATTTTATATAACATTTATGATTACAAGACCAATAATTGAATTACAAAGTTGGAACTGATATTAATTAAATATTAATGGCCTGACTTTGGCATCGCATCGTTATATTGTGATTAAGCAAAGTAATTTATTCATTATCGTTGGGACTATGAGCCATGTATAAATGAATAAATGAATATTGTTACAGAAGTCTTTAAAGGGCTGAGAAAAACAACGTAATAGAATTCAAGTGCACGGAAATTAATTCTTTATTTCATATCTTCCATAATTCAATCATTTATTCATCTATAGAAACTAGTGGTCCAGTAGCGATGGAAATTCGATCGTAAATCATAAAAAAATCAGTTTGAGCGTTGTCTAGGTTCTAATGTCAAAGACGACGCTTATTTATAGAACTTTCCTCTGTGCTACATAATGACAATAATTTTATTATTGACGTCTTATTGACGTCTAATGTCTGACATTGACAATGGAAACGTAAATAATAAATGGTTTATTTAATTCAATATAAGGTATTTGTGATATATACTACACACACATGTTAGCATTCTGCACTCCTTCTCTATATTAACTATAAGTTTGCCAAATTTCGTACTTATCCGTCTGCGCAATTTTCGTACAAAAGGGTACAAAGTTTTTGCTTCACGTATTAACATATAGATATACCACTCGGTTCTTGATCGAGTCGTTATTTATTTATTTACGGTCTTAATTTACAACAATATCCAAACCGATTCTTGACCCAAGTGTAATAAATGTATTTATTTATGCTCTTTATTTAATAAAATGTCATTCGATTCTTAAACGAATCGTGCGAAACACTAAGCGTGTACCAGTTAGAACCGCCGCCTTATTTCTTTTACTGTGTCCACTGTCACAACGGTAGATAATGAATGATTAGTGTGACAGGCAGAAACACCAACACACAGTTAAAATACCTATAGTTTTCACTAGCATTAATGAATGTGTGATTTAAATCACGTATGACTTCGTCTTAACGGTCTTGTCTACTAATTTATTATATTTTACAAATTCTTGATATTTGTGAAGTCGCTCACACTCTTGTAGAAGTCAAATATTATCATGCCATGAAATACGGCCACAAACAGTTCATTAGTTGTTTTATTACCATTAGGTGGAGAGAAAACTTTCAACATTTTTGTTGAAATTTCCATATAACACGTAGCAATTACTTGTGATAAAATTTTCCCGGTCCTTAGATTTTATCCATGTTACTATTTTGTTATTTAACATACACGTTCATAATTAGTTGAAAACTCCATGAGTCAGGCGGTATGGTGTTACCAAGAAAACCAAAGATGCGGGTGATCTTATTACATTGTGAAAACAATACAGTAGATTTTAAATGTTTATTGACAGCGAAGGGGGGGTTAAGAAAACTTTACGTAAAAATAAGATTCTACGGTACTTATGACCATGACTGGAATTTAGTTCAAACATTTTTTAACTAATATAAACTACGGAAAATTCTAGTACAGATAGTGACTTTATAAATCTATCAGTTATACGAAATGCCACTTTCTTGTTTATGTATTGACATATCTACAATTATAGCATAAACCGCCTGAGACGTAAGGTCAAACTGGTAGAAGATGGGTACGTATGGATATAAAGGTGTAGTGCCATTGTTAAACAAGTAATAAAGAAATATGGGTAATAACACTTGTAATCCCCGATGGGGTAGGCAGAGAAGTGTAGTACACCCTCTCGTTTTACCAGTTACGATTAAGTCCCATGGAATAAATAGGTGGTGAGCCTATTGCCGTACACCGGGCACAGATTCAAAATCCGAGTCAATACTAGAAATTCTAAATTACAAATGTCCAATAGTACCTAACCCGAGATTTGAACCCAGGACCTCCCAATCGGCAGTCGCGCTTGCAACCATTCGACCTACGAGGCAGTCAATAAATGATAATGATAATTTATACACCAAGCCATATTGTTGTATTTCAGAGGAATATTGAATCATTCTCAAGTATAATAACAATTAGTTTAACGACTTGTGAACGCCATATCACAATAAAGTACTTAGTTCACTGTTTTTACATTAATTATATATGTACGCAGCGTTTATAATGAGAATCCTAATTGACTTCTTGAACCTCGCACCGGTTTCATTTTAAATTCATTTTTATTTATTGTGAACTGGTTCCAAGTAACTCCGACTAGCTGGTGTCGCAATGGGGAGACTTCTATCTTTAATATTCGAATGTGCCACCCACGCGAAAACAACCTTATTATGAGTGGTTACGGGTTTCAAATGTTGTTGTCTCTGTTCATCTGGTATGCCAAACATGAGACGGAGAATCGATAAAATCTCAAGCGATTAAACGTAATAGACTAGTCGGGGGAGAGTGATCGTCGCCATCTCCATTGTTGTTGCTGCCCACATAGCTTGAATGCACTTACTGACTTCTGTCACGCCAATGCTTTATAGTGCATACTGTCTCCGTATTATCGAAGACTTTGTTCGCTCTTCTCGACTGTTTTAATAATTCTTTCAGTACTTTTCATATCGTGCTTAGAATCCTCTAAAGAGTTACGAGGGTAGAAGAGCGTCAGTTTCGTAAGAATAGAGATTTTTTGCGCTCGTTGCTTTCTGCCTACCTCGCAAGGAACCTGGCGTGACGATATAATAAATATTTATAGTAACGTACGGAATTGCTGTCCTCGAATATATGTTAGAGATATTTCATCGATGTATTACAGTGAAAATTAGTTTAAGTCAAAAAGGGAACAAAGACATTTAAGCCACCTGCTGTAAAGTGGTTTCCATAAACATTGATCCACAAATTGTTAAAAGCCAATCTTTCTAAAGTCATAAATATGTTACTGCCATATGTTGCACATGCTGCAATATGGTAGAATAAAGTTGCAACGAGTCGCATACTTATTTGTTTACCCTGTGAACCGAAACTGCTACCGATATTAAAAGGCCATATAGTAAATTCAATAATAAAAATTCCCTTTTCTCAATTTCATTTGCTTCGAGACACTAATTTATTAATTTTTACGCTATAGATAAGTAAGTATCTGGAATAGGTAATGCTTACCAGAAATTTACTTACGCAGATCGTGAACAAAAAGATTCATGGAAGAAGCCAAAAGATGTTTAAAAGATACCGTCAGCTGTGACGCGTGAAATGTTACGGCATTTAAGAAATCTAATCTCATCCTTTGTGATTTATAAATCCATCGAGCACCGTCCTTGGGGCCGGATCACTATTCAACAATGCAGAGTAATGAAGCACGAGACTCGCGTGTAAATCACCTCTCTCATGACATAGGTTGTGTTCACACTGTGTGTGAATATAACTCTAGAACAGTCTTTCTCTAAGTTGCCGATAACGCCTTCTAGTGGGTTCTGGAGGCTTCCAGAGGGGCGGTAACGTGTCAAATCCTAGACCTTTCAACGCCCCCTAAAAGCAAAGATAACCAACGAGGCAGTCAGTACTAATAAAATATAAATTATGTTAGAAAACAACACTTTGTTAACTACAAACCTGGAAACAGTTTATAACGTTTACGTCAGATAAAGAGCATTTTTCAATAGCATATTTTCTTGTAAACATTATCATTATAATGGTGTATAGCAAAAAGTGTATCCAGCATAAAGAGAACTCTATACTCATGTTGTTCGAGTTGCCAACTGTGGTCATTAGTTCAATGTGGCGCCGCTGTGGTGGAGATATTTTACATGGAATTAGAATAACTTGTGGGTCAGGAATTATAATTAAAAGACAATAATATAGAGTTTACATTGCGCTGGTAGTCTAGACAGATTGATGCAATAATATGTTATAACATTATGTTCTCCAAGACCAGTTTTGAATTATGGACCATTGATTGGGACGACTGTGCAATTCGCTTAAAGGTTAAATTGGAGACTTCGTTAAAAATTAGCGGTATATTTTGTTCGAAATAATGATACTTACTTGCAGTTTTAAATGAGTCAAATCAAAGTCTACTTTGTTTTTCGTCCTGAGCAATTCAAGAACTTTCGGACATTTGAAATCTTTTGTGAAACGTGTGAGTGTTCTGCATTCCTCTGCCTACCTCTTCGGGGATTACAGGCGTGAAATAACGTTTGAAATCTTTTGTAATGTGGTTCGCCCCGATTTCAATACAATGACCACTTCCAGTAAACTGATCTGTATCTATAATTGTAGTTGTGGTTAATTTGACTCGGCCTCACTCAATCTCGACAGTCGTTTAGCGTATTTAGTAATTAATGTCATGACAACTGGTATCAGGCGACGAACCTTATAGAGTCGAAGGTATAATGAAGACCTAATATGACATAGACTAATAACCTGTTTGTAGGGTAGCAGATTGTATTGACTCAACGCTGGTATGTGACTGATAATTGCTAAGTAATTATTTTTATAACGCAACATGTACGTAATATATTTAAGTTCAAGAAAGCAACAAAGGAACCTTTATAATGAGGAAATATGTGAGCAAACATGAACGTAGAAGTCGTTTTGTAGTCAACTAATATTTTTGATCATACAAACCTTTTGCTACTTATATTTATACCGACATGTTAACCCGTTTTCTCACGTTTACCACTGTTCTTCTTTGCCACCCTTCTTCTCCAGACAATAATGTTCTCGTGACATCGAGAGCTACACAAATAGTTGACAATGCTACATTACAATTGATGTTCAGTTTATTTCCGTGCCGAAAAAGTAACATGATACGAAACCTTACAGTGTAAAGTGAAAATCGCTATCGGTATCAGCTTATCGGCTTTGGAATTACAGCGGCGAGACTGCATAGTGCTGCTAGGCAAAGTGCGTCTGTTAACCGTTTACCCTAGTAACCGGCAAATTAACGCTTTGCGTTCATTGTAGCGAAGTCCTTTTTTTTTTTTTTTTTTTTTTTGCGCCCAGACAAAGGTGGAAAAGGGCTACCCTCATGCGGGAGGGAGGTGGTGAATGCCCTGCAA
>DWMG01001806.1:0-14398 GCA_018244855.1 Elbella merops | reverse complement strand
ATCCAATAGTACCCGATCCGGGATTTGAACCCAGGACCTCCCGATCGGCAGTCGCGCTTGCAACCACTCGACCAACGTGGCAGTCAACCTATGTAAGTATAGAAATTGTTTGTAATAAACTAAAATGTATTCAAATGCAAGTTGTACTAATACTGTTTCTTGAAATTTTTATTTACGTAATGGCAACATGGCAATGGCAAAAAGTGAATACTCACAAAGACATCACAACCATACTAATACGTCGATAAAATCAATTTCTTTTAAACACGTTTAACTGAACTACGAGTAAACAGAAACTCTACAGCAAAATAAATTGAACCCAATTAATACAAATAACTACCAAACACACACACTCAAAGAGAATGTCCTTTAAAAAGGATGTCAAATTCAACTGTCGATGTTTTTTCAATCAATTTCAACAGAGGGCTGCTTTGTAAAGGAAAAAAGGGGTGGTAGCGATCGATTTTCGAACATCAAACAGCTTTAATTAGATAGAATTGCAATAAACTCACTAAAAGGTTTATGTAGCGTTACAAATATATCAGCAGCAGACTTTGGACATCTGGACATGGGTGTAGACGATATTATGAGATTTAGAGCTACCAATAATCTAATTATCGTGTAATGTTTATTTAGGTATGTGTAAAAATAGACCGTGGACATTACAAGTTTAAATACATGACGTAAACTTAAATTATATATAAGAGTAGGTAGGTATGAGGTAGGTAGGTATGAATAAAAATAGTCAATATAAAGTTCAATATGTGAAAAGAAATAGAATTTATGTTCCCAATGTACTTGGGATACCACCTCAATATTTTTTGGATTAGCTAAAAAATCGCAAACACCGAAAACAAACAAATGGTATTTTTGAATTACAAAGAAGGTACTGGAGAGAACAACAATTAGAAGGCCCGATATTGGGGCATCGCCGCGAGCCGCGCCTGCCTCCCCATTATTTTATCTAATCAAAAAGTTTTAAAGGAAAAATTATGCCGGCCTGTATTATGAGTCAACTTTCTTTGTAGGGGAACAGCGGGTGTATTTTTAATAACGACTGCGTTAAAGAAAGTCATTGTCCCGAGCGAGGTACGAAAATCTGATTTTTATTGCGGAAATTCTCTATGAGTACGACAGATGAGTTCGGAGAGTCAAAATTTGGTCTGTTACTTATAATTTTTTGTATAAAACTCTCACTATAAAATCATATACTTTTTGATAAATTTAAATTATTTGCAATTGTACTACAAGTTCGTTAATTATTCAAAACAATCTGCAGTGTACCTGTACGTCTTGGCATTTTGACAGCCTCGTTGGTTTTGTGATTACAAACGCGACTGCGGCGTAAGGGGTTTTGGGTTTGATCCCGGGGAATTGGGTTTTTCTAATTTGTAATTTCTGGTAGTAGCTCGGAGTCTGTGTCACCACCTATTCGATGTATAAAGAACGAGGTGAATTATGGCAGTGTACTACACTCCTCTTCCTAGCCCTTCGGGGAAATACAGGCGTGATGTTATGTTGTCACATATAATTCTGTAAGCATAGATATTTGACACTCGGCGCTCTCTGCTCACTCCGTAAACGAGCTGGGGTGATATGAGTGGGATATATTAATTAAAAACCTATAGGTAGCATTGTAGGATAATCGACCAAGAAGTGATAGAGTTATGTTTAAATAAAAATTAATGTACGTAACGTTTAACTTATGAAAAGTAAACTCCCAATATTGATTTAAGGACAAACGCGGTATTTCAAAACATTTGCATCTTTACGATATTATCCGAACGTTTTTTACTTAAGCCCAAAAGTTTTTACACAATTAAGAAGGCGCTGGAAAAATTGTTCCGAAAAAAGAGGGTCGTGAGTGGCGAGACTCCCCAAACAGTTTCTTTACACAACGTTTTCTGTAAATACGGAAGTTCCACTTGCACGTGATAATATACCGTATCTCATCACCTTACAGCACTTTTTTGAAAGGCACGTGTACAAGGGTAAAAACATTTTCTTAGACAGCATTATTATTGCACACCTAGTATGCGTAAATCAGCGCTCGGGGCAAAAAGCACTTTTTACAGGAAAAAATGCAATTATATGCAGAGAAAAAAAGAGGGGAGCGGTTTGTGATGAGGTAGGATTACAGTTTTCTATTACCTTACGAACGGAATGAATTAAATATTCATTTCGGGTATGTTTCTTGTATAATCTATAAGTTTTGATATTGCACCGTATGATATTATTTAGTGAAACCCTCCCTTATCTTTTAAGTAGAAAATAATGATGAAGAATATGCTCCAACCGTAAGTTTACAGTAAGCAAACAAGCAAGTGAACGACGTCGCTCAGCATGCGTATAATAATGTAATTTGCGGGCCTGCGTCAATTCAAAAATCGAACGGCGTAATAGAATATTCAATCGAAATTCAAATAAAGCCCGCGGCATTAGAATGTGAATGTTTAAAAATGGAATGATCAGGAAGCCACGCGTAACCCGAGCGGTCGACGGGTAGCGTTCCAAACAACGAATAGTTGCAAACATTGGGTCAAGGTTTCGCCTCAATGTCGTGCAACGGGACCCGAGAAAAATACGTACGAGCGTTCCGTACACGAATGTCTTCGCGTTCGCGGCTGATTTATTGGAAGGCGACCGCTGATAAAAATGTTGGCGAACCAGAATGTGGCGTATCACTGAACGGTATTTAGGGATTGTTTATCTGTGAAGTTTTTTATCTGTGATGCTTTTTTGTTATCAGCCAGGTAGCAACATGACAATATAAGTTCCGAATTTCGAATTCCTATTGGAAGACGAGTTGTTGTTTAATTTTGAATAACACGTGAAATATACGAGTAGAATGTACTTTTGAATTATCAGTTAATATATCGGATGTCAACCAATTGGTATAGGTATGGGTTTTGATCGACGAGGAAGTAGTCGTGATATTAGCATACATATATTAGAAACGTCTTGTTAGATGCATCGTTTCTTGAATACAGAGGAGGTTACGTAAATGGTATGATATTTCGTTAGATTTGTTTCATTAAAAGTAAAATAGTAAATAGCGAGCCTATCTGTAATAAAAAAAAACAAAATAGGTATTATCAAGTTCAATGTATGCAAACGGTATAACTTCTACATATTTACTATGCGCGGGGTTTTGTTGCGGGAACATATTTTATGATAATATTGTTTTGTTCTACGATACATAAATTGATTATATGATTTTAGGGGTTTTTTAGAACACAATATCTCATGTATGTTGAATATAATAAAATTTAATACCATAATACCAATAAGATACCAATACTAAATATAAAATTTAATACCATAATACCAATAAGATTTTGATTATAGAATTGTCAGGAAATTTATTTATTTTTATTGATGTCAATAATTATTATTATTATCATCATATCATTTCAGCGGGTCACTTACGGGCTAAGTAGAGAGTATTGAGTAGACAATGTATCCATCCTTATAGATCTGACGTGCTGCTATTAGATTCGTCACTTCAGATACACGCACATCGGTTTCGGAGACTTCAGAATCGCATATCAGAAAGTATTCAAGTAGATGACATAGTTTCAAGATAGCTAAGTCTTGGTCTCGACACGGCGTGAAATGAGCTTCTTTTTGAGGTATTTTCAAACTACTATAATATGGTTTTCTTAAAGACGGCTCACAGAGGGCTCTTATTTAAAGCTTACAATGCATTCGGTTCAAGGGATCTTTATTTCTCATAAGACACATATGAGTCGCTTAGAATGAGAAAACTTATAGAAAATAAAATATACATATTTCTGTTCAGGGTGTGTACGTATGGATGAGTATGTGGGTGTAGGCGTGCAAAGGTGAATAGTTAATGTTAGTTTTCAAATTTTGATATGTAGGGTGTTGAGACAGTTCATAAGTAAGGATGACCACTAAGCGTCGGTGGTCGGTATGCGTGTATATTAGACCAAATCGAGGTGAGAATGACATACACTAAGCGATTAACAGCCGTCCGTCGCGAAAAATGTAAGATTCAAGCTCACTGGTGCTGCTAGAGAGGCTTAAGTCCAGCTACGAGAGGAGACGAGATTATAATATCTTTATGAGGATAATACAGTACAGGTACTTACCTACATTTCCACATGCTAATTCCAGTGAAATTGTACGGAATTCGAGTTAATAATTTGTTGACATGTTAAATTTGTTTTTACTGAGCCCGCCCGCTGCCGTCTAACTAATATGACATACATATGTATGATGGTCTTATCAAGGACATATTATGTAGTCCCGACGCGTCATTCTTTCCCGTCCTCCCCGCGCTCGGCTCCGGGAGACTGGGGCATTTGTTTAACATTTACATGGGATCGAAAATCGCTCGGCTGTTTGGTCCGGATGAAGTAAGACAATAATACTTATTTTAATGTTTCAATTCGTTAATTTTTAAACCTATGTAATGTTAAGGTGTGATTTGTTTTTACTGTGTGTAGTATTGTGCGATTCATCTTAAGATTGGTATATCGTGTGTACCTATTGAATTCATGAATTCTGTATGAGTTTAACCTATAATAACTGCTACTACTTTTTGTTTGTTTGTTTAGCCCCTTTCACCCTACCCTACCTACTGCAGGCGGAATCTCTGTTAAATTGAACACCTTTATCCTAGGTCCCAGATCATAACACTTTAGTGGTGGATTCTCGTACTTGTCGAATGCCAAACAATCTCAAACTTTGCAGGCAAGCGTAGATGGAACGACGTGGTTGGAACTGCTTTGTGGGAAGGATGAAGTGGTAAGAAGAAAGAGGAAGAATGAAAGTAAAAATCGATAGTTTTTGAAAGTCGATATCATACCGAGCTAAGCCAAATTTTGACGAGATTTGCTGTAGTAATATTTTTTATTGCTATCAAGCTCTTAAATTTACAATACAAAAGAAGGATAATTAAATTGACAAAAGCCAACCTCTAAAAAAAATAACAATCGACCCAGTAAAATCCCACTGTTGGAATATGGGTCTCCTCTCATATTGAGAGGGTTAAGGCCATAGTCTGCCACGCTGGCCAAGAGCGGGTTGCAGACTTCACACACCTTAGATTTTTTTTTTCTATAAATTCTAAAATGTGTAGGTTTCCTCACGATGTTTTCCTTCACCGTTAGCAAGTGATGTTTAAATTTAAAACGCACTTTTGTAAAGAGGTGCGCGCCATGAATTTGAACCCGGCGCCCCCGAGTGAGGGGCTGAATTCTTAACCACTAGGCTATCACTGCCACTGTAGCCAACCTCTACTATGATAGTAATTTAACTTTCCATTAAACATTCCAATATCCATTTCAATTCCAATTGGAACTGAAAGTCCTATTACATCAAAGAAACACGAGCTAAATATAATCCTATTAGACATAAAATATTGCAAGCGGCAGATTTATTATTTTGCCTAATATTTTTTTACGCGCCGAGCGGTACGTGTGGGGCACCACGCTGCGCTCTTTTAGTCCACAAAAACACATTTCCGTAATCACCTTATAAAGGGATTACTATAAATAAAGAGGAAAAAGGAAATTAACCGCATTAGACGAGGAAAAAACCTCGTCCCCCAGCAATATGTGCGCTCCCACTGATAAAACACTTTATGTATGTAGGTACAGTATTGGCGCAAATGAAACAATGTGTTATTATGTATTCTGTCAGCTCACGGGCGAAACTTTAGGGACACCGTATCGGTTGTGCGCGGCCGTCACATTACCTTCTTTGCTATATTCTTCACTCTACTTTAGTGGTTCACATTTAATGGCATTATAATATCGTTGTAGTTCGTGTGTGTATAAGGTAATGTAGAAGAAGCACGTTAGGTCTCTAAGGATAGATACATATAGTATTCCGTGCTCCCTGCCTAGTGCGTAATGGGTCTGGCGTGATGATAACGGAAGAAACTTATTAATGACATTGACACAAAAATTAAGTCACGGATATAATTAAACGTAACTTCACGCCTGTAATCCCCGAAGGCAGAGGAATGCAGAACACTCCCACGTTTCACCGGTTACGTTTACGTCCCACTATGGAATAGATGGTGAGCCTTTTGCCATGCATCGGGCTCATATCCAGACTCCGAACCACTACTAGAAAATCTAAATTAGAAAATATTGTAGTGTTCGATCCGGGAATCGAACCCGGGACATCCCGATCGACAGTCGCACTTGCAACCAACATGACCAACGAGGCAGTCACGGATATAATATATTTGGAAAACTCACATATGACTATCATTCGCAGTGTTACAAGCAAAAACCATTCATTATAATTATCCTGTTTACCGGCATGTCGAGAATCCAGTAAGAACTACTGCTTAACAAGTCTACTTCGACAGCCGACCAACAACACACGAAAGGTTCCACCCAAAAATATTTTACTACCCTATAGTACCCACATTGATCACATAGCGACTTGAAGTCCAAAATATGTTTTGCCGTTTTATAGCCACTTTTCCATCACATAACGAGGTCTTTAGAGCTCATTCGGCCGTTGCAATCACGTTAAAAACTAGCGACATCCTCACGTTATGTACCCGCGTTGCTTAAGGGCGTTTTAGATGAGCCGAAATCCTTAAGGATACATAAAAATATGCGGCAGCTACCCCTACGTACGTTAGCTCGGTAGGCGGCGAGTTGGGGATAAAAAAGAAAATGAGGAGTTATGTTTTTGGTAATAAAGGTCGGACGAGAGAAATCGTTTAAGAGACCGCCAAATGAGATGGAACGAATATATCTGATTATTTTTATGGCGCGGAATGGCGATACGGCCTCGGACTTAATGTTTATTTGTGTTACTACAGTTTAATGCTATATTGTTTATTGGTTAGTTTTTTCGGCCACTTGCTTAATTGGTGGCTTGTAACCAGCTGATACTATACGGTATTTTCTCGTTTTCTCTAGTAGACTCTGTTAAATTCTTATCAAACCTTATTAGCAATGTAGATAAACACGTGAGATAAGATAAAAAGGATTTTGAACATCGTAGGTACATCATTTGATTCCTAATTCTTGATGGATATTGCGGGACCTGCAGTGGTTGTGTACTCAGTGTTATAATTCAAAGGTAAATACTGGTACAAAATGGCGATGAATATTAACTTAATAAACAAATATTTCACTCGTTAACCAGTTAGTTCTACGTTATTTTTAACTGTACTACAAACGGACACAAGTTTTGTCAGTATTTCTCGGTCGTTTTGAAAATATATGTCGCGTTAATTTATCGAGGACTGTCGAGAAAAAAAAGCTGGTGTATTAACCTAAAAAAACGTACGTACAGCGATACTGTAGCGTTGCGATTTACGGCGACAACAATCGAGAGAGTCGTTATTTTAATGGCTTCTGAAAAAAGGGCATGAATCAATACGAGGGACACAAAGCGTAATTTATAAGCGCATTCGTTTAATTGCAATGAGAAATAAGTCTACCTTAAGGCACCTGCCGTACACCAAAGCGAATGCACAGCGAGAAGATGTTCATAATAATATCCGTTTACTTTTTAAATTGTTGGAGGGCAAGCTCCGAGTGAGACTAAAACGCATCTATTTTGACCAAATAGATTAAATATGAAGTGACGGGAGAGTTAAAAGTCTAATAAACCGGCGTTTCTATGATATTTCATTATTCCAGGGTCAATTAACAAAGAGTATTTAAGTTTGAAGTATCTCCATTTTTCACTGGACATGGGACCCTTAAAATGAGGAATTTAATATGTAAGCTTGTTATAGCATAATACTGTACACCACCACCATTTACCACATACTTATCTGTATCATTGCAAATATGACTTGCCTCTTCTGCATTCATAATTATCTTCATAAAGTTCTATATATATGTATAATATAATCGCTAAGCGATCAGCGATCATCGGCAGAGGTGAGACACGCGGCTAAGAACGCATCCGTGTTAATTTTGTATCGGTTTTGTTACGGTAGGGTGTGTATCGATTTCATTTAAAAACGCCGAACGAGACGCGAACAAAATAGTGCACATGGTGGCATTAGTTAAACTTCATACTTTTTATTATGTTTTAATACTTTGCGAATTACATTCACAATGTTATACATTTGATCTATATATCACATTTATATACTCGTCGCAGCTGTTTGTAATTGTACATTAATATATTATTTCAATTATACATTATATATCTGTAAAAACCAAATTTCTTTACATATAAGACATTATTACGCGCATAGAGACCTGTTATTAATGTATGTAGTTACAATAGTATAGATATTTCCAATGAGGAATGGTCATAACAAAACATGTGATATTATTTGAAGAGCGGATTACTGACACACACATGTATCAAACAGTGTCCGAGTGTAGAGTTTACGCACACTTTCGCAACACCCTCGCGACACATAATAAAGGGAGGGTATCGTGATATAATGCAGTTTTTTATTTCTTACTTCTCATACCCATAGCTAAAAAAATGCCGGCTATATCCGCGTAAATTTTAACTATCACTGTTTTTTTTTGTATAGAGATAGGAAGGGTTCGGACGAGGGGGTTATCTCGTTTGCTTGATATAAAATTTCCGTCTATTCAACTTTCGCCGAAGGGCCGTCGTAGGTTTCACAATGAACTGTGGGGGTGGGGGGGTCAAGTAAAATTATAAGTTTATGTCCTTTCAATATTAAAATATCGTCTCCGATCTTATTATACCCGAAATGAGCGCGCATAGAATGTTTGATTAATATCCTAATTTAATTCGTCTCCAGCGGGACTGTCGCCTGTGTTTTATCGCAGGTAGCCTCTTGTTTCTGGGAAAAAAATATTTATATCTCTTTCTATTAGACGTCCTATTGTTCGCGCGAGGGCACGTCAGCACGCGACAAAAGGAACATTAATTATAATATCCGATTAAAAAACGCCATTTAGCCGAGCGAGAGAACTCCTTTGTTTGAGATGATTGAATTTAGAATTCTCCACATTAGCCGTGGTCTCCGGGGAGGGAGAAGCTGCATACCAAAAAAACAGCCACCCATCGTCTATTTGCGTAGGCTGTTACGAATTTTTTATATCCCAAAATATTTTCGGGAAAGTTGAGACAAAATTAAATAAAGATCAAATTACATGGGAAACGTATATCCAGCGAGACAGTGAGAAACTAGGTAAGAACGGAGAGGCTGCCGAAATATGAGCAACCAATTCCATAAAGCACATCGCGGGAAGGAAACACGAGTTATGTCCGTACGTGCTCGCACATAGTAATTAGATATTACGTTACCGGCTAATCGTAACTCGCACGGGTGTTGTTTTACCCGAAAGGGAGAATAAATCACCCATGCACTACACACCATGCTTACACCGCGACGCAATAAAAAACAACAACAAAAAAATGTAATGAAACAATGTCGGAGTGCGTAACAAAGGCGATCGAAAAAACGCGCGGTGCCATCGCGAAAAAAATAATAGTTATGATAATAAATGAAACGCTTAAATAAAGAGCAATAATAATAGCGAGCGGGAACAATGGCGCGTGTACTGCGCGCGGGGATGAATTAAGGTTTATTTAGCATTTCGGTGTAGATTAATTTTTTGACAATTTCGCGCGCCGCCACCGCGTGGCAGCTGTCGAGAATTTTTGGATTAATTTCGCTCTGATGAAGTACTGCATTTTAATGAGTACGTACCAATTCGCCGTACTGTTTTTGTTATATCAAAAATTCGTAACACAATAATCTTACATCAAAGCGTTTATAGGGAATACGTAAATGAATAATTTTTGTTTGGAACCGCGTACCTAATATGAAAGAGTGGAAAAACAAATATATAATGCGAATGTTGATGATAAAAGTATCGGTGGAGACTAAGACACATATCTTGACCAAATAGGTCACATACTGGCTGACGGGGGAGGCGAAAGGAGCGTGCGTTTACGACGAAAGATAAATGTAGGAGAAACACCTACGATCCTAAGGATGGTAATATTTGGCAGTCGGTGCCCTCTGCATGCCTCATAAATGTCCTGGCGCGATGATATAATAATAACAACTGTATAATCGTATGTAAGTCGTCCGGAGCTCGATGGCAACGCGGTGTAATAACGTTGCGGTAAACACATTTTTATAATAACGCACGGCGCAGATGCACTATTAATCTCGTGAGATGTGTAGTTATTAAATCTTGGAGGAGCGGACGATGACGTCCGACGTATTATTAATGGAAGTGTATCACGGGAGCCATTAGAAACGTAATTAACATCGATCGCGGCCGTTAGAAAAAAAGCCACTCGGAGTGCTCCAAGGAGGCGAGTCCCGTCACTCTCGCGACGACGAATAAAAACGTCATTAAAGATTTATCGCCCGAAGGAAGTATCATTAATATTATTCAATTAATAAAATGTAATTTCGCGAAGCAAACTCTCACCCCAAGGAGGAAAAAGCAATTAGTGGCTAGATTGCGATCCGTCAAAACAACTGTGGAAAAAAACTACGAGTGCTCATTAAAAAAAAAGAATTCGTGAGGGGTGAATATATAAGAACTTTTTTGCATAAGACGGTGGCGCCCTCGTTTTTTAAGTTTTTTTCGTAGGGAATAAACTATGTGGGTGCACCATAAGCGGTTTTCGTCACACTTGCCGGCTGCAGGGATTGACGAGTTTTTTTTTTTAATTGTGCCCGTAATGAGAGTTGTTATGGTTTTATGGCGCAGTAATGAGCGCAATCGCGCGGTGACATTTGCATGTTAGCGCGGGGATTTTTTTCCTTCGTCACTTTTGTCGGCGGAGTTTTTTTTCCCACTTTTTTTGGACTGTTTACGGCCAGCGATATGGCTTTATTCAGTGTTTGCGGTTAAACATTTCAGAAACTCCTTGTTTATAGCTAAGGGGTGGTTTATTGTTCTTTTTTAAGTGTTCATATGTACCGGTACATGAATATTTTGATTGTCGTTCGAATAATTGATACGGGTTTGTGTTTTAGCGTTATTTTGGAGAAATTTCGCTAAGACGATGCTATACAAAGTGATTAGAGTTAGGATACTGAGGGGTCGAGCCTATAAAGAAGCCAGGCTGTAGGGAAGGCCAACAAACGACGATGTTCCGACGAGCCGTCGGTCCCGATTTTGTATTAGCAATCATTAAATTGGAAATAACGCTATATAGCCGATACACCGCTTTTCTTTTATAAATATCTCTCACGTGATGGCGGTGCCTCGTCGTGTCACGAACCTTATGGAAACGATGGAAATATTCAAATGGCGATATAAAAAAGACAAGTTAGGTAGCATTTAAAAAGCTTGTTTGATCAGCGACGAATCGTTGCTAGACATGACACGCGGTGGTGCAGGGCGCATCACGCCGTCGCTCCTTCAACAAAACACACTTTTATTATTTAAACGATAAGGCTCAAATTAAATTTGACAAACTGAAACATTAACATGGTAAAGCTGCAGTCTCTACATACGAACGGAATTGATCTAAAACTTAAAAAAAATTGCTAGTCTTCAAATAGGTACTGAAAATTTTATAACACTGTTTCACCTTTTTGTTGTGGATAAAAAAAATTTGTGTTTAGAGAAATGAATAGAATTTTCAAAGTATTGCGAAGGAATGATGTTTCAAACCATTTAGTTCGTCGTTGCAAGAAATTAACTTATCTATCGTGAATAGCATCTGTAATAAACCGGTGTAATTTCGTTTTGTTCTACAACAGCAACAATGGAATGGAACTTGTAATAAAGTTTTTAAATTATTGTATAAAAAATTTGCTTTTTTACAAAAATTTAACTAAGCACGGCAGATATGTAAAGATGGAGATTTTTAGTAATCGGTGCTCTCTGCCTATATCGTAAGACATCAGATATTGTGGTATAATTATAATAATAATAGTTATTCAAAGCCATGGACATAGTTGACGTGACGCCATTAGTGAAGAATACATTATATAAGTGTAATGTACGGCGCAAAAAACATATTTCATTATGAAATAAATTACAAATGGCCAACATTAAAATTGAAAAACGATATGAATATTCATATAAATCAACATTACCCACTTACTAACAATGGCGTATTTATCGGTGTGCAATTTATTTGCTTGTTTAATGAAATTCGTAACGCGCCAGCATTTTTATTGCTATTTCATTTACACCGTACATTATTATTCTACAAACGCTAATGTTAAAAAGAGATGACCGTATTTTTTAACGTTAGCTTTAGCACCGTTGATTTTATAGGAGTTGATAGAAATTTTAATGGTTTAAAAAATTACGACAATACTGGACGTGTTGTCAATGCGAATCGATATTATTTATTACGAGTCATAAATTATAATATAAACTAAATCGATTCTAAATCCTGATTTTTTCCCATTTAATGATCATTATATTACTAATATTAGTTATAAATCAATTTGTTCCAACTCTTTTGTTAGCGGGAATTTTAAATGTTGTAAGATTTCGTACCGTGCGGGGTGGGTGGGAGTGAAAGAGATAGATTATACAAGCTTTGGGTAATTTTAATGACAATAATGTTATTTATTTGCAATATAATTTTTCATTATAATTCAATAAAATATCTGTATTTACAGTCTAATATTAGAAAAATTAATAACTGTTAGAGGAACTATTGAATGGCCTCGAAATAACATAAATATATAATAAAAATTTTTGCACAACAATTTAAGACAATTCTTCAAGTAGATATTCAAGGATACCATTGTCTGAAACAATAGTATAAATTGCGAAAAGAGAAAGAAATTCGAAATCACAAAGATATTCGTGCACTGTATGTAACCGCATTTGGAAGGTGGCAAAGACAATGATAATTGTTCCAGGTGAAATATTGTGTCGCCACCGACAAAAGAACAGGGGGGAGAGAAAAAAAAAGCTGGCAAAAAAATTACATTTTTCATTGTGAGTCGGCGACCATTTACTACAGGTGGGGTGACGCAGGGCGGGTGGACAATGAGTTGTATCAATGGACGATACCGATATTTTTTGCTTAAGAAGGCGAGTATTGAAAAAAAACGCAACCATTAATTATTTCACAAACGATCCTCAAACGCTTCGCTTGGAAAGTGATTTTGATCAGTTTTCATTTTGCAACTCATGTATCCGTTTTGTATTGGTAATGTTTTATTGTCATTATCCATGTAATTATTAATATAAGTAGGTAGAAGCCACCGATTGCCAGATATCTACAGATCCGACGTGCTTCTTCTACATTCATCACTTTCTTCACACTCGCGTGGGTTATTATTATCATTAACGCCGTAAACTCTACACTGCTCTACATTTTCTAATACGTTCACTATGGCCATATTAGCTAGCAGGATTGTATATCTACTGGAAGAATTTCCAACATTTCTAAATAACAATAAAGTGAAACGATTGTTGCGGTCTTGGCCGCTCTACGTAGAGTGCACTAAGTGACCGCAGAGCTAACTGGCCGATTTGAATTCCGATACAAATGGTTTACCTTATGATATTGCATGTTTTAAGCTTGAATAAATGTATTTTGTTCTCAAATTTTACATCTGCTACATCAAATATACCGAATAATTATTACAAGCGATTTGTACTGATGGTTTCGTAACCATGGCACCTATAATATTAGTTACCTTAACACCAGACTTATTTCACTACTTACTATTATTTTATGACTTGAAAATGTGAGAGCATATTATAATCTCACTGTTTGTATAAAAAGACAAACAGTCTTAAAATATATTTTAAGAGACGTGAACACCAATAGATGTTGCAACATTAGAAGGTTGCTAGATACATTAAAGGCTTTACTATGTAAAGCTTTCTGTTTTTTAAAGAGCTACAAGTTTTAGGACGTATTTAACGCCCGTAAATATGACGTCACTTGTGTAAATGTATATATGTATGTAATTAAGTATATTTTTAAAAATCACACGATTGATTTTCATATGAACTCTGCTAATCGCTGTAATAAGTTTACAGGCAAGGATTTAGAAGGGATTATTTTAAATGCTTTTTGGTAGGACCTTCGTGCTATTCCGTACTGAATTCAGTAATTTATTGACTACAGCGACATTGTTCATAGCACCCACAAGGTACCAAATCCAACATAAAGTATGAAGCAATATTAAAACAATTGTGCATTATCTCTTTAATTTTTAATTTTCCTGTTAGAATTATTTTCGAATAACACACACTTGTTTGTATTCATTGTACATATGAGTAAATCAATTAACTATTATATCATAGAGAGGTGTGATACGGCTGTTACAGTGAATAAAAATGAGGTGATAAAAAAATATAATCCAGTTTTGTCTGTGACTGTTTTGTATATGTACCGCATGAGTACCATATTGAGGCAATATTGTAAACGTAACTTCACGCCTGTAATCGCCGAAGAGGTAGGCAGAGGAATGCAGAACACTCCCACGTTTCACCGGTTACGT
>DWMG01001805.1:0-14398 GCA_018244855.1 Elbella merops | reverse complement strand
CGGTGCGAAAAGCCGTGCCCTGCGATCTCCAACCCGCATGCCCAGCGTGGAGATTACGGGCATAAACCCCCTTTTGGAGGAGGCCTATGTCCAGCAGTGGACTAAGAAAGGTTGATGATGAGACGTACCCATTTCAAAACCACATAGCTAAGCTTAAAAATATTAATTGTTCTCGTAAAATGTTATATAGTATTACATAAAAAAAACAACGGCCCTGCCGATGGAGTAAAAAGTAAAACTACATGAGTAAAACGAAGAAATCGGCACAAGTTTTAATTTTCTATAATGATCTGTGAAGCGAGTAGTCTATCAATTGCAGACTATGGTCTTAAACCCCTCTTATTCTGATAAGAGATCTGCACCCAACAGTGGAATGATAAATAATGTAGTGATAATGATCTTAACATACCTCTTGACCGAACGACCAAGAATTATAATTTTCTGAAAATTATGTGATCAGATCAATGTTCTCCAAAAGCATTCATTTGTGTAGGTTATTGGTTCATTCCTATTTATATTCTTATTTTTATTTTTAATGATACTAACATCTTTACATACAATCTTACACCTGACATACATCATAGAACAAGTGGGTAGGCACGCATAACAATTACAACATAAAAACGGACAAAATACTATACATTACACATTTCACTATAAAATTAGTGTTCAGAATAATAATTTTAATTTTTTACTTTGCATTGTCATATTCGAAATCGGATTAGTATGCACACCTACTAACAGAACGTTTTGGCAACCCTAAACTACTTCTTACTGAGGTGGGCGCAAAGTAGATTGTCTCGCAGCACTGAGACGTCATCTCGACACCACTCACGGTGTACAGTTACTTATTATCTCCAACAAACCCCGATCTATTTCCACCGCAAACCCACTTCGTGAGGGTCGAGCAATAATATGTACGCCGTTACTCGAGTCACTGGAAATAACCACATTGAAACTAATATTCCTTACCTACGTCGAGATACATTAGATGTCCTAAGGTACCGTAAGGTTCCGTAGTACTTTAAATTATTCTATAAGTTGACTGCAAACATTTCATACATGGGCTTATTATTCTCATTGTTAGTGAATCTGACTGATGAACAGAGACTTGTGGATTCGATTCTCACCCAAGACGAATATTTGTGTGATGAGCTCAAATATTGTATCTGTTTTGGGGTGTAAAAGATATCTATATAAATGTGCAGTCATAGACAATTATATAGTTTGTTACCGTTATGTACACTCTGTATTAGAAACAGATGTTATCTGTGAAAATGTCTCAAAATGTTTATTTATTGATTGATGTCTCAAAATGTTTATAATTACTACACCCTCTATATCTCTGGTATCTCCTGCGTATGCAGGAGCCTTAGCGTATACGCCACGTTGCTTCAGAGCATACGTATGTATGCTCTTTTGCATGTTACACATTAAAGACATGTTGGTTTCTCTTGTAATACCCAAAAACAGGAAATTCTCAATCTCTTTTATTTTTATAACGTAAAAGAATAACGCTTTTAAAATATTGATATTGACTGACCTCGATAAATATCCGAAAGCTATCAGAAAATTACGTACACAATACAATTTGGGAATTTCCAACAATTCCTCAGTAAATCAGTGATAAAGAACATTGAGGGTAGATCCAGACCAGACGCAATCTTAAACACAGTCCTGCCTGAAAAACTAGTAATACTATCTGATACCTCTGAACTGTTTTCGTCCTAAATAGAGCATTAGAGCCAATCCATAAAAACACAATAATTTTTCTATTTATCTGACCCGTTGATTCAGTGTTTAGTGAACGAACCTGCTGACCTGGATATTGAGGATTCGATTCCGAAACGATACAAATATTTGTTGTTTAACGGGAGTGTTCGTTATGTTTGAGAGTAAAATGTTCTACATAAGTACACACATAACATATATCTGCAATTTACAGCTGTGTGGTTAAAACGGAACAATCTGTGTATAGTTTGGGAGCAGGAAGCTGCACGCGAGTTGTCCCGAGTTATTATCATTATTTCTAACGCCACAGTCGTTGGTAACGCCGCGCACGTTCGCATCAACGCCGCCAGCGCGTCACGTAAGGCGTTAACGTGTTTGCTTCGACGCCAATAAAAGAATTTATTTTTTTCCTCGGAATATTCGTGTACCGGTATTCTTATATTCAAATTCTTATCCCTACATTTCGTTATTCAAATTTATCTGATGGTATTTTTATACACAAATTCCTTAATATCATCATATTATATTCACGCCAGGTCCTTTACAGGGTGTGCGGAGAGCACCAGGCGAAATACGTCTATCCTTACGGACCTGCCGTGCTTTTTCCACCTACATCACTCTCTCCATCCGTGCATGCCAATCGCGAAGTCTTCTAATTCCCTCATCAGTCAGAGCTTAACCTAGACTAGTCAGAACTACACCTGCGACCATTAACATCCATATTTTATCAGTTTATATCATATCCTACTTATAGCTCTACAGTATTTCTGTATATCAATATTAAAGGCCGCAGTGTATAGTTAAGGGTTGTTAAACATTCACCCATATAAAGGCCAGTACACATGAAGCAGCATGATGCAGTATACGTCAATCAACACAATTATTTTAATCAAGTGTTTATCGTTACAAGTTCATATTTATTCGTAAACAATAATCAGTTAGCTCGAACCGCCGCGTGCCCTTACTGCCTTAGCCCTTATTATCCTTAGAGAAGGCTCGTCTGAAACAGATCCCTTCGCAGATACATATTTAAAATATTTTTAGTGTAAAAAAAACTTCTTTAGTGTAAAATTCTGACTGCCTTGTTGGTCGTGTTGGTTGCAAGTGCTACTGCCGATCACACCGAAACACTACAAAAAATTTCTAATTTAGATTTTCTAGTAGTGACTCGGACTCTGGATTTGTGCCCGATGTATGGCAATAAGCTCACCAACTATTCCATGGGACTTAACAAAGTTTTGAACTTACCAGAAAGATTAATTATTATTAACAATTATTTCATACCAGTATAACCTGTTAAAAGATCAATTCTTGAGATGTTATATATAAAACTGTAATTAGCACACCAGATACCTAAAAATATATGTAAAACTAATTAAAACCACATCGAGCAAACCACTGGCATGTGGTCAGCACAAATATAACTGATTGACATGGATTTTCCCTACATATTTTCAATCATTTAAGGAGTTCTCACCACATCATATATCTGACCGCAGTTTCTATGTTACTGACATGTCTGACCGCATGGCGATAAGCGATGAGCGAGAATTTCACAATAAAAGCCAATAATTTATTTATTTATATTAATTGACTCGGCTCCTATTCCGTGTTGAGACGTGGATACACTCGTTAATTGTGGGAGTGTGCTATACTGCTCTGCCTACTCCTTATAAGGAAATAATAATAATAATATAAGGAAATAATATAGGCATGATTTTTATATAGTATTTAATATAGATACTTAACGAACATGCTTATCATTTTATTTCAAAATTACTGTACTAAATCCGCGACCCAATCTCGAATTAACTTAAAGGATGTTTTAAAACCAGTGTCACATTTCTGTAGCCTGAAGTTCCGGTACATTCGCCAGCCACAAGCTTTAAAGTGATAAGTAATAAGACAAGTATTATTATTATGTAACACCTAAAACAGGAAAGACTACAATATTATTTGTTCCCAATATATGAAGTAAGGTCGTGTGTAGAAATGTGTAGCTACTTTTGTCCTACAATGGTGATTTGTCTAAATCAATTCTCAGGGAAGACCGCGACTTGCCAAACGTAGCGTAGGAAGCCCTCCAGCTAGGTGGAGTGACAAGTTGCTGGCAGTGGTTGGATGCGAAGAGCTGAAGATCGAGCTCAGTGGCGTGCTATTGAAGAGGCCTATATCCAGCAGTAGACGGGAGTAGGCTGATGATGATGATGTTGATGATAATTTCTCATTTCGTTAATCTTTTGCTATATGTCCATAACCCTAATCTAATTAAAATGTTCTTAATTAAACCGTAAATCATTAATCCGACCAAAAGCGGTGGATTTTCCGCGTAAAATTAATTCATTTCATACGGTAATTTGCTTGTTAAGTTCTTTGAACACGATACATGTATAGCCTTTTATACTATTTCTCGATAATCTGTTTGCATAGAAACAAAACTTGTCCTTTAAGAGTATTTAAATTGATAAGCCCTTATTTTAGAGAAACTGATTAGTTGCTTGAAATTTGCCACCTAGTTGTAACAGCTTGGTCCAGTGGGATCCAATCCCAATGGTGGAGTTAGTTTTGTAGGTAAAGAACTCCTTCCTTACAAAGAGGCTTCAGTTATAATCACATTAAAATAAACTACTCATAGAAGCGATCTATCAAATAAATAAATATTATATATCAAGTAAATAACTTAAAATTGTCATTAAGCTTTATATGGGTGTTAGGTGTCGGATTTCAGTACACTTATTGTACCAACCTGAAATCGTATGCAATTGATGAAACGTGGAAGTGTACTCGTACTTACTATACGTGCGTGTAGGCGTAGGCGTGATGTTACATTTATTGTGCCAATAATTGGCGTATAAATAGAAAATTAAAAAATGAAAACGAACATTCCTTGCTTAAACATTTTACCAAAAAAAGCAATAATGAAAAAAAAGGAAACGTATGTACGACGAGTATTCACCAAACAATATTACTGTAGGTTTAGGTGTAATATTTTTTTACTAATTAATTCCAGTTCTCCAAGACTTGTTGAATTGTATTGGAGAGTATTACAAAGCGCATATAAGAAATCCATAACTCCAATTAAAGAATAGATAGAAACGTCTGAGCAAAATAAATGTGCAAACGCATAAAATCACGCCTGCAATCCCCGAAGAGATAGGCAGAAGTGTATAGTCCCCTTCCACGTTTCACTAGTTACGTTTACGTCCCATGGAATAGGTAGTGAGCCTATTGCCATACACCGGATACAGATCCAGACTAGTCACTAGTAGAAATTCTAACTTACGTTAACATTTACAGTACAATGTGAAAAGGAAAGGTGACAAATACAAGCGGAAATCATTCAGTCTAGGCACACTCTCTATTGCACAAGTTAGAATAAATTCCACAAAGTTTGGATGCTGAAACTCGGCGGAACGCGTTCTGTGACCCACTTCCCAAACTGATGTCAAGCTCCAACTAGTTAAGGACTCCGTCCGTTTTGCTTAGAAGAATTTAACGAGGTATAGTGAAGCTAGCTGGATAGAAATAATCATAACTGACCAACACAACAACATCCCCTACATCTATCCTCAAATGTTGATATTCGCCTCAGATTTACAAATTACTATATTTTGTAAAACGGTCGTAGAATATGAACTATATAACTTTGAATAACCTATTGTTATTTGAAAATTTAAATTTTTAATTAGAAATTTATATTTGGAAAATTAATTGCCACTCCAATAAATAATCAATTCAATCATCGAAAATAGCATCATAATAAAATTTTATATTTATTCATGCATGAAATCTCTCAAACACTGCAGCTTTATAGATTTACTGAAGCGAATTGAACTGTAGTTCAGAGTTTAACAGGGGGTAATTTGAAAATATGTTTTAGCGTGTTTGAAGAGTAAAGAGAGGAGTTTCCTTTAGTAAGAGTGTTTAGAGCTACTATACATATATCTTTCCAATATCAAAACTCTCCTCCGAAACAAAAAAAATAAAGTTTTGTCTTGCGACACTGACCAAGCCTGGATTAGCTGAATTTATAAACAGTAGAGAACTCTTAAACGTGTGATGCGTTTATGGTGTCTTCCTGCGTGGATGTAACATAATATTTAGTACTAAAATCACAGTGCAACTGTAGCTTAATAAATATTTAAGTCAGTATTTGCGACCCAGTTAATACGCGATGACTCAACACGGGCCATTTCCGTGGAGCCACAGGAGTGCATTGCATACAGACAGACACGTGTTAGAGGAAGTTTAAAATAATAGACAAGCCTTGGCACTTAAATGATTATGTATTAAGAATGAGATTCATATTATGATGTAGGTGTCTTCTATTTCCTACTCTATCTGCTACGAGAGTACACAGTGTGCTTTCAACTACATTTTAGAAATAGCGCGCGAGCATACGTTACCATCATCAGCTTGTCTCAATCCAATCCTGGACATGACTAAGAAGGGTTATTGGCCATAATCCCCTCGATGGGCACGTGCGTTAGGGACCGTAGAGCATAGTTTATTACATCGAATACACTGTAACCTGTCGGCGGCTAAGGCACGTAGCCATATAAAACTAATCTACGCTAAAATCTACGCTATACAGCTACATATGTATTATAGCAGTCTTTTTGTATTTTATTGCAACATAGTCTACAATTTTAGTGGTTAACAAAAAGTTCTAAAACAAAGGCGAATGATTTATCTAAGCAAGGTAAAGAACAAGCTAGACGTAATGATGTGAACAGAAAACAAAGAGCGCGATAATTGGGCACAATTTAAACGAGGTATAACGCGTACAATTTCACTAGGTATCTCCAAGACTTGTTCGATTGCTTTGAAGAGTATTACAAAGCGCACTATAGGAAATTCAGAATTCCAGTTAAAGAATAGATAGAAACGTTTGAGCAAAATAAATGTCCAAACGCATAAAATCACGTCGGTAAAATCCCCGAAGGGGTAGGCAGAAGTATATAGTCCTCTCCCAAGTTTCACCAGTTACGTTTACGTTTAGTGATGACGTAATAATGGGGTAAGAACGCGACAAACGCAAGAGCGGTAGACGGTGGTAGGTAGAGTCCAATGGTAGGAAGTGCCATGTTGATGTCTGCGTGTTATACTCGTACTAACATGTAATGTACAAGACGCTGCGCTCATCACTAAATCTGACCGTGATATCATCACGACTAATAAATTATAGTTAGCGTTGTTTAACTGTGTTACGAAATGTCAGACTAAATAGTTTTTAAATTAGCGACCATTAAATGTTTCGGCGGATATAATTAATGAAATAAAAGTGGGAAATACTTTGTTTAAATGTTTAAGACAGTATAAATAAGAACAGTAAATATATGAAAGAAAAAATCGAATTTAACAAAAATATGAAATCCTGATTTATATAGAAAGTCCGGTTGTTTATTAGTTAAACAAAGATTCAAAACCATTACTATTTTAACTATTTACAATTTATTATTAACCACCACCAGGAACCCAAGCCAACTTCACCTGCACGTGGTACACCCTGCTATAACAGACGAGGCTCTGGCGACCGGCTGACTGCCGTATAGCGCAGCCTAAATAGGCACGGCTAAATCCCCTGGCCGCCGACGGGCAGCAGCGTCGGCGGTACGAAAAGCTGTGCCCTGCCATCTCCAACCCGCATGCCCAGCGTGGAGATTACGGACATAAACCCCCTTTTGGGGAGGCCTATGTCCAGCAGTGGACTGAGATAGGTTGATGATGATGATATTTATAAGGTTTAACAAAAACAGAACTCCTTGATGGATTGCAAATCGTAAATGACGATATCAAACGAACCACGATCATCTTCTATATTATGTTTATGTCGTATGAAATAATAAATGCGCCTTCCAGAAAATTATTTAGTGGCGAAGTGGTGGTCGCACAATCGTAATATAAGATGTTATTAATTAAAGACTTAGCGTTGACATTTTTAATTTTTTGCACAAAAGTGTTAATTATCATCACTGATGAATAAGAACAATGTATTTACATATTCATTTACACTTAATAAATGGTTAATCAGATGAATAATTGCCCATATGATTATTTCAAATTGAAATTTTATTAAAATAGCCTTTAAATCGAAACATAGTTATTTAATACGAGCCATGTGTTTCATCAACATCGTCACAGCCTATCTCAGTCCACTGCTGGACATAGGCCTCCCCCAAAAGGGGGTTTATGCACGTAATCTCCACGCTGGGTATGCGGGTTGGGATGTAAAAAATTTAAAAAATTTAATTCTTTATTTTAAAATAAAAACAACAAGATTTTATAATAAAAACGTATTTATTGTCATCATAGTACACACACCACTGCTTCATTACATACAACATGTGTTACCATGTATTTCATTGATGATAACATGATTATTCTTATAGCGACTTTATATACAATTCCAAATTAAAAATTTCTCTATTAACTATAACAAGTCTCTCATGCGGACTTTCCGTCGCACCGCGTTGTTGAAACCTTCGTGGTACTGGTAGAACACGTTGCTGGCGGATATGACATCAGCCACTGCACCTGGCGACAAAGTAAACAGTGTTCATTATATGCTTTTTATTTAATTCAATTTTTTATTTGATTTTTATTATAACGTGTTTTTATAAGCATTGGTTACGTGTGCACAAAGGGATGAATGGTGAAGCCAGGTGCTGCTTATAAAATATTATTTAAGTTTAGTAGTGGTGCATTATTTTTATCTTTATTTTTATTGTAACTAGTTTTATATTAGCATCATATGGGTTTTTATTTCCTGCATTAAAGATATATTATTATTATTATTTCCAAGTCTGATATATATTATGTCCAAGTCAACTATTCTACGTACAGGTTACGTTAACAAACAGACAAGTATCATAAAGATTAAATGACGCGTAGTTAATGCAACTGCACCAAAGTAAATATAAAATTTATGTTCATTTATCACTTGTCTAGTTAATATATGGATCTCCTTGGTTTGGAATCAGATGGAAAGAACATCTACAAATCACACTATTAGGCTACATACTCGTAAGTTAAGTTTCTCTGCCACCCCCTTTAGGTTACCAACTCGACGATGCAAGAGGTTTGGCATCCCATGTTATTGCAAATTAAATAATTAATTGTACCGTTATATTGCAATAATCATAAACCACGCTAGAATAAAGTATGTAATCTATCCACACTATACATCATTACCACCCTACTTCCGTCCACTGCTGGACATAGGCCCTCCAATAGCACGCCACTGAGCATCTTCAGCTCTTCGCATCCAACCACTATACACAATAAAGTTTCTTCTACGCTATAATAAAGCTTGATCTATTAGCAACATATCCCATAAAAAGTGAACGCTCAACATACATTACCCAACATACAAAAATTGTTCCCAACATGAGTGAGCAACATCGAGGTAATACACAAATGAGTTCGGGTAGCAGTTGTGTTATAAGCGATAAATGTCGTTGCACGGTTGTTAATTTCAATTAAAACCGGGCTCGCCGGTTAGCCGATACAAATGCGATCGAATTTTCAGGACACAGAAGGAAATTTAACTGCGCAATACTTAGATACATACATATGTGTATGTGAAAATGGGAGATCGTACTAAAAAGGATGTTAAGTACGTGCAATCTAAGTTCACTGTTACGTCTTTCAGTTTAGATCGTATTACGAAAAGAAAGAAAGAAAGAAAATAAGAAAACTGTTTATTCGTAATTACCTGTAAGTTATATACATATATAGGCACTAAAATATACCAAACCAACAAACAGAACAATAAACCAGGCCGCACAGATTATAAAATGGATCCTATTCTGCCATTATGTTGGAAGTAGATTACGAAATGATCTGTAATCGATCTTAATGAACTCATACATTGTTCTCATAATTAACTCATTGGTTTGCATTACTAGCAAATAAATAATATAAAAAATGTGGTTTAGATTTTGAATACACTACTAAAGCAATACGTAGTTACACTGGCCGTTACTGGAAATTTCTTTCACACAACCACCTTAATGGCTCCTACACGGTATTTCCACCCCAATTTTACTCTTTCAGGGGGTGATTTATGAAAGTAGTCAAGCACACTGCGTAACGAAATTTTAACAGCAACTAACGAATGGGGTATTTAGTTCAATTGACGCAGAGACGATTATAGCCTTAATCACATGTACCCAAACACCAATCGACGTTAAAAATACCAACCGAATTTACTGTCATGTTACCGACATCACATCATCAGCTTGTCTGTCCTTTACTGGACATAGACTTCCCCTGAGAGCTTTTAAACGTAGATAAGCGCACTCATTAGGGAAGGTCTAAGTCGAAAACCCTCTATAAACTTATTCATAGAGATTTGCCCATAATGCTCACTCTGAGCATGCAGGTTGTAAATCATTAATTTGGATTTCATTAATTCCAAATTTGAAACTCCTTCAAACACCATTTGAAAATCATCATTAGCTCACATGCGGTCGGAACGAGAACAGCGCAAACTGATTTCGCAACGCACACATCGTCACAGACAAACCCATTAGGCGCGCGGCGGGCGCGGTGGGCGGGGCCGGGGCACAATCAAGTCGCTGTTTGCGTTAGTTAATTGCCGCCATTGTGAGCGCTATCGCATTATGTAATCTTGCGCGCTGGAAATACTCGTTTTCTTTAATAAGCCCCCCCCCCCCACTCCGCTCTACCTACGCTGGCTGTGGTCTGTGCACACCGGGGCTGATGCACGTTGGAAAGTTACTAGCAAAAAAATTAAATTGAAAAAAAAATATAATGAAAGGTAGAGTTTTATAATATTATCTCAACAAAGAACATTAATTTCAATCTGCGTAAAACTTGTTCCAGGATAACTATGGAACTGATAAAAACATGTAGGTACACATTTCTATTTGCATGTTGTATAAATGACGTTTCATCTATACACAGAAGAATTGTCCTTGACTATCAAATAAATACATATGTGTCTTTGATCGAAATTGAACCCGCCATCCAGACTTAATAGCCAAGACCACTAATCACTGGTCTAACAGATTAGCCAAGTATATTGCTCATATATATAGAGTCAAATAGTTTTACAGATTTTGACGTATGATTAATGCTTGAGTTTAAAATAAGAATGAAAACAAAAAATAAATGAAGTACCCCTCAAGTGTGAAAAAGCCTCTACCTTATGCCGTGGGCTCAGTGTTCAAAGCGATAGTTATCAGAATAGCATAGTGAAGCCAGTGGACCTGCGCTCGCCGTCAGTACTGCTGACCTACTCAAAAAGGCGCCGGCTGAAAAGACTCTCATTACAGAGCTGAGGGATCCTTCGCTTCAGATATTCATGTGAGAATGGAGAGACGTTTAAAAGCTTTATATTCGAGAAAAACCACCTACCAACTTAAATAGTATGTATTATACAATACAGTAAGCTCGAAAACACTGGAGCCGTTTACTATTTCATATAATGTATGTTTACCGCTACTGCAAATTATGAGCCAAATAATAGTGATGGATGCAGGCACCGAAGGCTGCCAATCTATCTTGACCAAATAGGTCAGATACTGGCTGATGCGGGAGTTAGAAGTCTCAGAAACCGGCGCACGTGTATGAAGAAAGTGATGAATATCCAAGCGGTGCGTCAGGTCTATAAAAATAGAGATTTTTGGCTCTCGGTGCTCTCCGTCCACGCTTAAGAAACCGGACGTGATGGTATATTAAATTATGAGCGGCAATTTAATACAATTTCAATTGTCTACTAAAACTGAATTATACACATTATATGTACATTATATACACATTATATAAAATTGAAAATTGTGAACATAACATTTAATCACAAAAATTATAACATTTCAATGAATCCGTAAATCGTTTTCGAGAACGGATCAAATCGACGTACACACTATCCGAGCACAATTTCGATTTTCAATAATCTGAAAATTATCAATTTACTTAATGATACCGGCCATAATTTACTTTGGCCAATATCAATACGGCGAAACAATGAAATGGAGCGGCAAATTATACCAGAGGGATTATTAACAGAATTTGAGAGGAATCAAGCAATTGGGGTAGAGAGGGTGGGGGGAGGGGGGATTATTAGAGCTTTACACTTTATTTGATATGATAATTAGTAAGTCGGATCGTTCCAATGTTGCTAATACTTTGATATTTTTGTATACATACCTATACAACGTCCGATATAATTTCGGATATTGTATGCATTTTATATAACTAAAATCAAATTCCGATCTATCCATAAATTGCTCTGCCTTGAAAATGCTTAGTTGAATTAAGGAAAGGTTCGAACAATAATAATTTTTCAATATTATAATGACCGTAGCACGTGGTGATTTACCGACTTAATTATTTAAATGTTGTTTATAGTAGCCGAGTCTATTCTATATTCGAGAAAACAATGATAGAGTAAGAAATTTAGACACAATTATTAACCTAAAATAATAAAGATACCAACGTGACAAAATATATTTTTAGTAAAGCAAATTATCGCAATTGGAGTCACAGACGGTGTGCTAGTGTCTTTTAATTAAAACTTTATTCATTATTATGTAAATCTCAGCGTCGAACTCTATAAAACTGTTGCTGGGGAAAATATTATTAACTGAGAACTTTCCTGAGCCGTCCTGAACGCTACATCGCGAATTAGCCGTAAGAGAAACAATGAAATCGAGCGGCAAATTAAACCAGAGGGAATGTTAACAGAATTTTGAGAGCAGCGCGCAAATCAAACAGCAAAGTCAATTTCAACGCTCTAACCTTCCCCCCCCCTGCCCCCTCCCCAGATTAATCTACGAATACGAGTATACTGGCATTATATAAAAATATTACTAAAGGTTTGTACACAGGTGTAGATGTAAAAATTAGACAAGCGTATAAATAAAATGAAACAATAAAGGCAAGAAATATGTGAAAGGATATAATTTTTTCTTAATTATAGTATAGTATACTATAGTATAGTAAACAGAGAGCACCAAGTGCAAAATATCTGTATTATTACAAAACTAAAGTTTACACTCATCTCTCTTTATATTATAAAATTTTAATTATATTCCGAAATACAATTACTTTATATGGTGATCATTAATGATCGGATTATAAGGATAATGATCTCGTTAATCATATGACACGATACAGTGTGATTTTGGTAAGTTTCGGATTATAAAACACAACATATGTAACTGATCCACCACGCAATCGGGACGTCTCTACACCTCTACAAATACGCTAATAAAGACGAGAAAGTTATATGTGTGGCTTGAGTGCTGAATTAAATGAGGATAGCACTACAATGAAATCATTGTTATATGGCCTATTCATTCATAATACGAGTATCACTACATGAATCAACGGTCGCGGAGAACCAGAGGGCTAAAAAACAGAGCTGTGAATTATCTCTTTCTGCCCAACCCGTAAGGGACCAGGGGTGACGATATAATAATAATATTGATACACATATTGTATTAGTATAATGAAAAAAAAATTGCAAATATTTTAACTGAAATAAAATGAATCCACAACAGAATAAAATCGTAGCACTGCTACGTGACCAGTAGATTTAACGAGCTACGTAATTGTATCGTAGACGGAACATACACTCATTATACGATATGTAGTACAAGTTCTGAATTAATAAAAAAAGATTAAAAGCAAAATTTTATTAATTTTAAGCCTGTAATAATAGTATATAATATAGATTTCTATTTCTCAATACTATCAAGAGCGAAATTTGAATGTTAAACTGGCTGATAATAATAATTAATCACACAATGAAACCGTAGCACGTCTACGTCACCCGTAGATTAGATGCGCGCCGATGAGCTACAGTAGATTAGTTTCTAATTTGAGCAATCCGAACACAATGTTAGCAATCACGTGGAGATTGTTAAACAGAGTTTAAACTAACGTCTCTGTTCAAGTAAAAAAAAAATAAGAAAAAAAACTGGTAGAAACTGAAATTTATCTTTAGCATAAATAATTGATATTCTTTTACTCAGCCTATTTGTTAATGAATTGGTAAAAAATATGTGTATATAATCTAAAAAAAACATCTTGTTTTCACAATAATATTACTGGCGCAAGTCACAAAACAAAGAAAAACAAGTCTCAATCCAATTAAAATTTTAAAGCCAATTTGCTCATCTGAAGAAAATCCCAATCGGCAATTCTCATCCGTGCAAATCCAACATCTATTAAAATACCGGGCGCGCGACTAAATTATCCCGATTAATATGAGAAAGGCAGACAATCGGTTAAGTACGGCGATTAACGTGGATCAGGTGTTCGATTCCCCGGCGGGTGACGGCGAATGAATATTAACAACCCTTCCTGGCGGGGTAATTGAAAATAATAGGCGGGCGGTAACTCGACGTATGATTAACGTTATGTGATAATGCGGGGGTGCGAGCTGCGAGGCCGAATGTCTGTACTAGTGTGCGACTGTCCTTACACAACTGTTTTAATAAATTACGTGCTTAATTATTCCATGTATGTACAGAGTAATAAAATATTCGTACATTGCACTTCTTATACATCGTCAGCCTCTTGCAGTCCACTGCTGGACGTAGCATAGCTTGTATTTTTAATGATTAATCTATGGACTTGATTATAAATGTACCGGCTTAAGTCACGTGAGTTTTCAATCTCCGTCGCGACCTCG
>DWMG01001804.1:0-14400 GCA_018244855.1 Elbella merops | reverse complement strand
GCCATTAGGCCGTTGCCCGCCGTATTAAACTCTTTTTTATGAGCCGTCACTAAATGTTTTCTTATGTCATCCAGATCAGAGTATCTCTGATCGCAAATTTTACATTTCATTTTCGATATGTCTACTTTGATCACGCGCTTTCCTTTCCTCAGATGCTGTTTGAGCAAACAAGTCCTCTCTGGAGCCGAATGTAGATCAGCATGTTTCAAGACCGCATGAATCTCAGGAAACATTTCTTCGCAATAGAAACATTTAAAATTGGCCTGCTGGTAAAAGAATGGTTTGACTGTGGTATGTTCTAGAAAGGTGGCGGCGTTCTGTCTTTCCGATATCGTCATTTGCCATATACTGGTGCGAGGTCCTGGTCGCTGTGTGACTGGTATCCCTGGGAAAGATAAAATTTTGCCATTTAAAACGCTTGCCCTTCTCTAAAAATCTTTTGAATCGCAGTTGGGCACACACAATTCAAAAATCCTGAATATTAAATTTTAGAGGGCTTTTGAACTGAACACAACAACTAAAAATCTACGTATTTGTAAGTCTTATTTTATACTCAATTTTATTGAGTACCTACTTCATGATATATAATAGCTTGCAAAAGGAGTAAGTCATCGCCATTTTCAATTAGGTTCAAAATTTTGGCTTACATCGTGTGATTTCAAATGTTCCCTGAGGCTTTTCTTCCGTGCGTACGCCTTTCCACATATCTGGCATTTGAAGTTCTTTTCCCCTGTGTGGATAATCATATGTCTGGACAGACAATACTTGGAGAAGAACCTAGCATGACAGATAGTACATTCTTGATTTCTCTCTTGTAAGTGGACGGATCTGACGTGGATCAGTAACTGATATTTCAAATCGTACTCTCTACCACACGTCGCGCATTTGTGACTGCCAGTTGTCTGATTATGAACTACGCGTAAATGCTTCATCCTTTTATAGTTGGAGTTGAATCTTTCCGGACAAATCGGACAGGTTCTCGGGAACTGTTTCAGGTGCACCCCTCGCATATGCAGTGTTCTTTTTGCGGGATTGCTGAACACTTTGTCACATTTGTCGCACGGAAAGCTACCTTCTTTGTGCGTCTGAAGATGTCTCTTCAGGAGATTCAGCGAAATGAACACAGAACCGCAATGCTCGCAGTGATAATTATTGAAATGTTTGCTCATGTGTATTGTCAATAAGCGAAGCTTAAAGAAATTCTCATTACATATCTGACATTGGTACGTCTCGCCGCTTAAATTGAATGGTATCAAATTATCTTGATAGTCAGGATCTATTTTCTTTCCGTGCCTTTGCAGATGTGCTTTTAGAGACGTAAAATTCGATAAAGTCTCCGAGCATATTTTGCAGTGTGGATAGGACACGTCTAACTTGAGATTTCTGTCTCGTACTCTGTTGCTCAATTCTTGTTCGTATTCTTTTATACTGTGAGCAGTCAAATGTTCCTTCAGATCCTTCGGTGCGAGGAAGGATTTCGCGCAAATGAAGCACTTAAATTTGTTACTGGCGTGGATAAATGGATAAACGTGTGAGTACTCAAACAATGTCAAGGCATTTTGCTTCCAAGTCTGTTGTTCCATGGATGGAAGCTTTCTGTTAGATCTACAAACATATGTGTTATTAACAGTTTGTACATTGTACGTCACCGGTTTCTCTTCAATCAGCTTCAGATCTCCCCGCAATGATATTGGCGTTTTTAAAAACTTAACAGATGCTGTTTTCCCAACAGAGATTACATTAAAACTTTTCTGTTCTTTCCTATCTTTTTCTCTTAGCTTTTGCCCGGCTTTAATCTTACGTTTTCTAGGCTTTCGTTCGGAATCCTCATTTTGTTCGTATGCGCAAGCCAAATCCTTTATAGCTATGGGTTGTTTCAGCAGTGTCATTTGTATTTCGGTTCCGTCGTCGTCTTTTACGACGATATACGAATCACTCTCTTCAATGATGCCTAGAAAAAGAAATTGAAGACATCAGTTGACGGAGGTGTTACTAATGTGTAAATTAATGACAATGGGCTGTTTAATACATATCGGTACCCGGGGAACCCTTGAACATAACACTTTTACACTTCCTGTTTTCATTTTTCAATGTTTTTTAACAACTTTGTAAGAAGAAGATATGTGATAAGACATAACATTCGTTTATGTTATCATGTATAAAAAATTACATGTAACCTTCATCCACTCATGTGTTTAATTTGTTTTTATGATGTCCAGATTAGTTGTATAATTAACTTAGAACCGTTTGCAGTGCTGACGCGATTGCTGATTGAAAACAGTTTATAAAGTTAACTGACGGCGCTTGCGACCGATTGACTAATAGGTGGGGAGTAGTTTGCATGTTTTCACGAACATTCACGTGTTACGGATGTCACGGTAAATATCAAAGCTGTTTAAACAGATAAACTCGTCTCCAGTCTACACCATAGTACTTTGGTCGAGTTTGATTATCTCATACTTACAGGAGACATGCGTGCGAGGAATGATACGTGTAAAAGGTTGGAGCTATGTATAATTGTAGTAATTGTTACACCAAAATATAAAACAAATTATGTATATAAATACTTGGACTCTGTACCTAATAAAGACTCAAGAGTCAAAAATGTTGGGTTTATATAAGACGGGTTGTGTGAATAAAGATGTTCACATTATGTTTTAGTGAAACTAGCTGTAGTGGATAAAGGTGCGTTCACACCGACCGACGCAGCGCAGATCACTATATTTTTATTTAACAATAGGCCCGCATTTGGCTGCAATCCACCTGAATGAAAGCGATATGCAGCCTAGGACATAGCACGCTCGCCGAGACAGTGCTTATTCACTCTTGTCCTCAATTATTCTAGGTTATACGAATCGGGAAATATAGACGCTGGGAATTTCAAAACTATAAAACTACTTTCAAATTCAAAAATCATATTACTACTTAGATGGTTCACCGACTAATTAGTTGACATTAAATTTACTATCTCAAACCTCAACATGTAGGTAGGTTTTTAATACAATAAAATAATATATTTATAATAGAAAATATTTTATTTGTCAGTGATTTATTGTAATAAAATTCTGGAGCTATGTACCTTTATTTTATCTCAAATAGTGCTAGCAAACTAAAAAGTAGATACTAATTTAGGCTCTGCGAAAATTATGAAAAAAAAAACAATAATACATTGTTATCAATTACTATATCATCATTATAATTAAAGCGTAATTTTATCTATTCGGCTGCTTATAAGTAAATTAATACAATGCAATGATTATTCTATCAGACATATTATCGAATATAATTTACACCTCAGAACGGAGAATATGCATGATATTTTAGGTCTTAAATAAATCTTGGATGCCTCATTAGTCGAGTGGTTGCAAGCGCGACTTCTGGTCAGGAGGTCCTAGGTTCAAATCCCGGGTCGGTTACTATTGGCTTTTTCTAATTTTGAATTTCAAGTAGTGACTCGAGAGTCTGAAATTGTGCCCGGTGTATGGCCATAGACTCGCCACCTATTACATGGGATTTAATGTAACTGAGACATAACGTAACATTACAGTCGTGATTTTAAGTTTTTAGGAGTATAAATCAGGCCTGACAACGATGACGAGCCAATACAAGAACTACATGTTGGTTTTCTGTACAGTTCCATTTTTTTAAATCTTCACATCTAGACTGATCGGATTAAACCAATTATTAATTAATCAAAGGTAAGGGGACATGTTTTGAGCCGAAGGCTCACGGCTTTATTTATAAAAATTATCACGATTTAAACTTTTAAAGCTTCCACCGTTAAAAACGGGTCTCCTGTCAGAACGAGAAGGGTAAGGCTACATACAGTCTTCGAGAGCGGTCAAGTGTGGGTAGGCAAATGTAGGTTTTAATGCGTGTACTTAAAGTATAAACGACAGGAAATTTCAAATTGAGCGGCCATTGATCTAATGGTATTTTACCAAAGTTTAAATACCCGTTAAACAATAAACGTGAAATGCGGAAATGAACATTGGTACACTTGTATGTAATGATCAGTTTGATCTGGAACTTATGATCATTTCCACATTGCTCTGTCTCCTTCACATATAAAAATATTTGCGAATATTATATTTTAATACGATTATTTGCTGCTAGGAACGACTAAATAAATAATGGTTTAAATCAGTTAAAACTGTTTATTTCTGCAGCACCAAAACTTCAAAGTTTTCATATTTTAAAACAGAAACGACCTATTACAATTTAATCCTAAATTCTCAAATAAACGATGCTACCCTCTTTAATAAACGAACCTAAATCTCACACGATACCTCTATAGATTTATATGGAACAGTTCATGTAAGCATAATATTATTATCATGCCAGGCTTCTTACTGGGTTAGCAGGGAGCACAGAATGCCAATTATCTCTATCCTTACAGACCTGCCATGCTTGCACATCAATCTCTGCATACATTTACGTCGCAATTAGAGGCTTCCAACTCCCCCATCAGTCAGTATTTCAGTTATTTGGTCAAGGTAGATAAAGATTATATGATCTGCATACAAATGAACATCAATTCACACGACATCGTGCAACCTAAGATGATCTTTGAGATTCTTCCGTCTTAAGAAAGCGAGACCACACATCTCACATTTGTAATTCTTCTCGCCCGTGTGTATTATCATATGACGTTTCAGAGTCTCCTTGTTGCAAAATCTCTGCAGGCACACTTTGCATTGCTCGTTCCGCTGCTGCAGGTGGACTGAACGCGTGTGGCATAGCAGATGGTACTTCAGATTGAATGCACGTCCACAAGTGTCGCATTTGTGGACTCTCGTCGACTGATTGTGAACATCTTGCAGGTGGATTGTCCGACGGTAGTTCGAGTTGAATCTTTCCGGACAGATGGGACACCGTCTCGTATACTGTTTGAGATGGACGCCGCGGATATGCAGCGACCTCTTCTGGGAAGTGCTGAAGATTTTGTGGCATCTGTCGCACGGGAAGTTGCCGGTCTCGTGCACTTCTAGGTGCTTCTTCAGGAGGCGCAGCGTCATGAATCCGGAGCCGCATATTTCGCAGCTGTAATTGTTGAAATGCACGCTCATGTGGATAACTAATATTCGTACTTTGATGAAGGTTTCATCACATATGACGCACTTATACGACCCCTCCACGCCATCCAGCTTGAAGGGTATCATGTTGTCCTGCAAGTTCGGATCAATCATCTTCTGATGATCTTCTTTTAAATGAAACTTCAGCTGCATCAGATCTTTAGGTTTCACGGTGCAAATTTTGCACATCAATTCGCTCACATCGACTTTTAAAACATTTTCTCTTCGGTTATTCAGTAGTCTTTTTAACGGCGCAAATGTATGTGTTTCGTTCATGTGTTGCCTCAACACAGATGTTTCGAGGAACTGTTGGGAGCAGATGAAACATTTAAACTTATTGTTCCCATATATGAAAGGGTACGCCGTTGAAAATTCAAAAACAGTTAAAGCGTTCTGTCTGTAATCAGCTTGCTTCTTAGCTTTGATGTGTCGTGGGACAAGAAGTGACACTTTCCTAGTCGGAGTTGGTGATCTGTGTCCGTAGGATACTGGTGACGCGCTACGGGATGAAGTTAAGTGCGGTGCCTCAAAGTATTCCTTGTTTGGTTTATTTTTGCTGCGCAATTTCGCGAAGTCCAGAACAGTTCCCAGCGGTCTACAGAGACTGCGATCATATGCCACTTGGAACAAGGGCACAATCCTTTTTGGCGGCAAATCCGTCTTAATAGCCGCGTCGCTCCCTAGAAAACAGAAATACATTGTATTGTACTTGGTGCCCCAAATCTCCAACATGTGAAGGATTAATTGTGATCATTGTTGTGCACGTGCGTTAGTCATCCACACCCCGATGCTACCAACTGTGGCTAAGAAGCTTAAAGTAAATATTTCGTTGAGACACCATTGTTTTTGGCTATCAATTGATTGCGGCGGCTATAGCAGACTTACACTGTATTATTTATTGTCGGGCTATCTACTTTTACTGGCGGTGGAATTTCTTCGTATAAGGCGATACAATTACTATTATTATATTAGATTGATTTAACAAAGAATTTAATAGACAAATTAACACAGCACCTTCCTTCTCCATAAATAGAAATTTTGATACGTAATGTATACGTAGTGGATACGTAATTTATACGTTGTTCGTGATAATGCACAAATATGCCAAATATCGGTCGGATGTTAAAAATCGAAAACAGGAGACGTTAAAAATCGGAAATTGATAACACTGCGAAGGTTAAATAAATACTTTTCATTGATTTCGTTCGAATAAAAAACTTCTGACATCCTTTCACTTGACAGATCTCCCTCCATCAGCATTACAGTCAAGAAACAGAATAGAACCGAGAGGAATAAATAAAATCATATATTCATTACAGATTTTTATTTACAGCATCTTTATAAATCTAACGCGTTATTTATACAAATGTTATTGTTGTGGCGAGCGTATATTGGTATTAAATCTGTAATAAATCAAATGTTATCGTCTCGTTTATAGCCAACAATATAATCGGAACCTCCATCATAGCGCCCAAAAAAGTCATTGTTATAAGGTAGCAAATTGTTATTAGCAGAAACGCAGAGAGGTAGGTAGCGATGAGAATGTTGAAAAGCTACTTGTGTCACATGAGATCAGGTCGTCACTTTTCAAAGAATTCCAAGACACTCCGAAAACATCATCAACGATGGATCTAACGGAAGCAATTGGCAAACATTCAATAAACGTGCTCTCAAAAACGAAACCTTCTAAGATAGTAAACCGAATCTAAGAAACGAAAAAGTCTTAAAGCTCAATTCATGATATTCTTTATCTTCTTCAAATACTTCTCCGACTAGCGAAGGTAGGCCTTAGACCGGTCGTGAAATCCTAAGTAAAATGAAGAAATAACCCTCTTTGGCGAGCAAATTATTCTATAGATATAACATTCTGATACATGTCGGGTTTGGACACATTTGGATGATGCACTTTTGCGTGATGTTTCAAGCTACACTTTTGCACGAAAGATCTTCCGCATATCGTGCAAACAAAACGCCTGTCGTTGTCATGGATGCGCATATGCTCTTTCAAAGTATACTTTCTCGCGTAGCCCTTTTTACAAACGTTGCATTGGAATTTCCTTTCGCCCCCATGTTTCACCATGTGGTCTTTTAACTCAGATTTTGAATAGAACTTCCATTCGCAAATACTGCACGAATGCCTCTTCATTTTTAGGTGCACGGTTCGAATGTGAACCCCAAGCTTTCCGCTCAACGTAAACACTTTTGGACACATTGTGCATTTGAATTCTTTCAACTTCATACCGTGGATGGAGGATATATGTTTATTTCTTTGGAAGTAGTTTCTGAAGGTTTCTGGACATTGCGGACACCTGTGCCTCTTCACCTGCATGTGCACTGTGGCGAAGTGTTCCTTCTTGGAGTTAGCTGATCGGAAGATTTTGTTGCAGCTCTCGCAAGGGAACGAGCCGGTTTCATGGGAAAATGCATGGGTCCTCAGCCTTTCCGGCGTAATGAAACCAGTACCACATTCTTCGCAGATAAAATTTTGAAAATGGACATTCATGTGTTGGTTCAATGTTTTGAACTCATCGTATTTTGACTCGCAGAGGGTGCATTTAAATTCGTCTTTAGTCACTCTAAACGGCAGCACGCCATCATTCGACTTAGGATCGATGTTCTTCTTGTGCATCGCCAACAAATGGAATTTGAGTTTGTGGAAACTATCTATAGCTTCGTCGCACAGTTTGCAGCCGAAGTCCGTTATATCGACCTTGATTAGTTCGTGTTTCTTTAGCTTAGTTAATACGAGCTTTATCTGCGAGGGTGACAAAGACGGGTGCTTTAGCATGTTATGATGCCGTAACAGCACAGGATCCGAGAACTGTTCCTCACAGAAAAAACATATATAGAGGTTTTTCATCCATCTAAACGGGCATATCTTAGTACACTCCAACAATATCATCGCGTTTTTCTTCCTAGCTTTAATTGCATCTTTATCGTGTATTTTTCTTATATTTTCGAGACGTGTAGCTTTTTCGTCAACGCCTGAATCCGGAATTTCACCTAAAAATGAGAAAACACATGCATGAGGCTCAACATTGAATATGGCATGCATTTTTTGCATTACACTTCACTCCACCAATCCGCGTTTCACACCACGCCAGGAATAATACCGTTTCCAAGAGGATTTGCTAAATACGTGTTTGAAATAATGAAAAAGACATCATCTTTGTCTAAGATATGTCTTAATTATTGGACGTGTTTTTGTCGTAAGCGGCTAAATGACAAGTTTATACTAGGAAAGAAATCATTGATAGTTCACAAACATATTCCTCCAGATTGTCCCTATGGCAGAAGCTACTGCATATAAAACACTATATTAGTAAGGAACTCAACTGACCAGAAAACTATGAGAACATATCCATCTTCACTTGTATTGGATGATGTACTCTGACATGCTGTTTGAGACTGCATTTTTGTATGAAGGTCTGTCCACAAACAGGACATACAAATCGTCTATCATTATTATGGATCTTCATGTGTTCACGCAAAGTCTTCAACCTCGCGTACGACTTCTTGCAAACGTCACACTGGTATATCCTAGCACCCACGTGTTTTATCGTGTGTTCTTGCAACTCGTAATTCGTGAAGAACTTCATGCCACATTCCGTGCACGCGTGGTTGCGTTCTTGGAGGTGCCGTGAGCGGATATGCGCGGTACGACGGCTGCACAAATCGAAGACCTTCGAACAGGACGGACAGGGGAAGGTAGCCGTTTTTTCCCCGTGGACGGTATTCAAGTGTTTCATCCTGAATTTATATGTCACGAACTTTTCATCGCAGATCGGACACTTGTACCGTTTGTTCGAACGGTGGGCTTTCGCGATGTGTGCGTATAACGCTGCATAGGTGGGTAGCGTTTCGCCGCACTGCTTGCATGGAAAATTCCCGCGTTCGTGGGTGCGCGTGTGGTTTAACATACGCTGCATGGTCGCGAAACGTTTGCCGCAAGTCTCGCATATAAAATGTTCGTAATGATCGTTCATGTGCTTGTGTAGACTGAGGAACATTTCGTACTGTTTGCCGCAAATCTGACAGCAGTGTGCATCCTTGGTCAGCTTGTACGGCAAGATGCTCTCGCCGTGCGTGTAGTCGATACTCTTTCCGTGGTCTTTCAGGTGGGTTCTCAATGAGTTATAATTATCTATGCGAAAGCCGCACAGCTTGCAGATCGTCATTGCAAAGTCCATTTTTAGTGGCTCGTATTTTCTGGGCTTGAAAGGTGCGTCTGCGTGGTGCTGCCGGGTGTGTTCCCTCATCTTGTCCGGTTCGAGGAATGTGTTCTTGCAAAAGAAACACAGGTACGCCCCTTTTCGGTATTTAAACGGGTACGCAGTGCACGAACTCATGATAATTTTGATATTTTTTCTGTACACAGCTCTTCGTTCGTTGCCTTCACTCGTTCTGTGTCTCACATCTTGGTTATGTTCATGTTCCGCCTCCGCGTCAGTTACTAGCACGGCCAATTTTTTATCCTCACATTCCACTTCGTTTATTTCCACTTCCGCCGTTTTTCTTCCTAAAAATAGAAAAACAGGCACTATAGGGACTGTTCACACCTAATTTCTACAACAAATGGATGACTTTTGATATAAGCCCGATCACGTGTACATCTAAACACTCGCCTGAACGCTTGTCGTATTTGGGTTTTGGGAAACAATAAATCAAAGTGAATTTCGATATATTTCTCAATGTTTATTAGAATACGACATGGTCATCGGAAACTGGTTAGTTTTATTTTTCTCAGCGGCCCCGCGTTGGGGTGGTGAGTCTTCATGTGACTTTGCAGACTGCACTTCTGTACATATGCGTTGTTACAATACTCGCAAACGAATCTCTTATCGTTATTATGTATGCGCATATGTTCTTTCAACGTCTTCACTCTAGCGTACGCCTTTTTGCACACTTCACACTGATACTTCCTCTCACCCACGTGCTTCACCATGTGGCTTCTAAGCTGAGCGGCAGTTACGAACTTGTACGGGCAGAACTCGCACAGAAACGCCTTATGTTTTATATGAACCTGTTTCACATGCTTTGTTCTCTGATTACACATAGCGAACACCGCGGAACACAAGTGACAAGGATACTCAATTTTCTTGCCGTGCGACTCTTTCAAATGCCGGCCTCTGTCCGAGTAGCTTTTAAACGAATCATTGCAATACGGACATCTGTACCTATATTCGGGGCCGTGGACTGACACGAAGTGGTTATTGCGTAAGGCTCTAGTTTGGAAAATCTGATCGCATTTAGTGCACTTATAGTGATCGACGAACTCATCGTGGATCAACTGGTGAGATTTGAGTCTGTGCGCGGCAACAAAGGCTTTACCGCAATGACAGCATATATTGTTGGGGTAATGTTCATTCATGTGAGTGTTGAGCTTTGTGAATAACTCAAACTTCGTATCGCAGTGAGTGCACTTCATATCTTTGTTATTCAAGTAGAACGGCGTAACACCAATTCCCTGGTCTTTTATTATCGGTTTCGAATGATCACCGACCAGATGATCCTTTAAAGCATCTAAGCCTTTCATCGCTTCGAGACATATAGCGCAACGGAGATCACTGATTTCTATTTTGACGTTGTCGCAGGCCCTCGCTAGCCTCATGGCTTCTATTTTATTCGGGTGCTCTTTCGAATGGCAACGGAGACCTTCAAAGTCGCCGAACGACTGTGGACAGAAAGCGCACGTGAATGTACCCCTTTTCCACCTAAAGGGGAGTGCGTTTGAAAACTCTAATATAACGGCCGCGTTATCTCTCTGATCGTTATACTTCCGTCTCCTTTTCCATTTTGGGTTCTGATCGCGCCCTATGAACAAAAGAAAAGTCACTATCAAATTGATTGCGAGGTGTTTAGCTTACGATTGATGATCGACTCCCGAACGAGGAGGAACGCGAGATGATTTTGGGGCTATTTTCGAAAGGCAGTAGAGAGCGTAGGAAATATGGAAATGGACCAACGAACACGGTCAGACGACTTATGAGGGTATTTTCAAAAAACTACGATTTAGAGCTAACAACAAACTAAATTTAAATTGTCCACATCTTATCCGTCGAACAATAAAAAAACTTGTGAAGTCAATGATAATGTTATCAGTGTAGATATTGATCTGCTACACCATACAGATTGCTTTGAGTTCATAACTAATGAAACTGATGAAATATTGGTCATTATCCTAGCCAGCATATTAGATACAGAGAAAAATAAAAATAAACGTAATATCACGCCTGTAATGCCCGAAAGGGTAGGCAGAGGAGTGTAGTTACGTTTAAGTCCCACAATGGAATAGGTGGTGAGCCTATTGCCCTAAACCGGGAACACATCCAGACTCCGAATCACAACTAGAAATTCTAAATTACAAAAATCCAATAGTATCCAACCCGGGATTTGAACCCAGGACCTCCCGATCGCAGTCGTGCTTGCGACCACTCGACCAACGAGTCATTCAAATTTGGAAATTATATAATTAATCATAAACGAGACCAAATGTTGAAGGTATTCTACATAGTACGAGTCATTGCAAAACATCCTGTATATATTTAAGTCGATTTAAGCAATCGCTAGTTTTCTTTCACTCTAAGCCATTTTAAGTCCAAAGTACGGCGCTATGAGTTACTATGACGTTGATTACGGACACTTAGTAACCACCTATCCAAAGAGCTAAGGAGTACTACACTATATCGGCGTGTTTCCGGAGATATAACCTTGGATTTCTTAAAGTAAGTGTGAATAAGCTTTCCTTACGATCGGTCCTCCATTTTGGGACGTATCTGCGCTTTCCATCAGGCGGTATTGCGGCCAGATGCTTGCCTATTTATTATATAATCAATTACGGTAAAGGTTTATTTTCATCATTAGAACAGCGTAACAGAGATTTTTATTTGACTTTTCAGTGGAGTGTTGTTTATATTAATAGTAAAAGAAACTGCAATATTGTGTACATGTTTATTGAAAGCGTATGATCTAATAATAATTATTATAAACTCCTATACAAATATCAATACAAAAAAATCAGGTGGGGCAGTGTCGGTGTACAGGGCCGTTGGTTTTAACGTGAAACGTCTAATCAGCGAGTCTTTTTTAGTGTTAAAGATTGAAAGAAAACGATAGAAGTAATCGCGGAATCGGCGTTGTTTATTGAGTGTGCCGTCACACCTTTGAAACGCTCCCAAAATCGCCTTGGGGTGTGGGTGGCCCATAACCTCCTCTTTCCGACGACACCCGTGTTTCATATTTCTTGCTGGCCCTTGCACGGGCTAAGGGGCGGACATATTGATTTTTATTTTAAAGTTTAACAATTATTGATTATTTATATCCAGAAATATCGTCCCAGTCATATTTATTATTATTTAAAGTGATTTGTCTGAATGAATCCTGTAAATACCCGCAAGAATCACCGCGCTATCACGTGTGAGTCGTGAGTTACATTAAACAGAATGGTTTCTGTTTAATATAACTCACGACTCGCGAGAGAATCGGTTTCCGTTATTCTACGCAGTGCCCCTTCCCCGCCCGGTCCCGTTACAAATTCAAAGTGTTAGAGGCGAGCTTGCTATATACGCTAAATAATGACACTAAATTCGTGTTTCTACGATAAATCGTTTTGTAATTCTTAAGGTCAGACGATATAAACCGATTCGTTACGGTTCGGTTTTCTGACATGGTACCCTGTATAACGATTTTAAAGACGTTTCACGTCAAAACTGAAAAGCATTACGTACATACAGTTTGGGATTCAAAGATGTGTGTGTGATATTAATTCTGATTCAACTGACTATTTATATAGAGAATGCTATATGAGGTCATACTTTACTTTGATGACCTTCCTGGTTTAAGGCTACCCATACGATCAAACTTATATACCGGCTATGCAACAATATTTGCTGCATTATGACCACTAAATCCATTGTTTCTAAGCACTAAATTTACATAAAAATATATGCACTGAGGGGGAAAATATCATTTCATCGCCGGAAAAAAAATGTGTATTTTCTATATTAAATCACTCAGATTTCGTCGACTTATCAGCACTCTGCTTCTTATGAACGATCCTCATATGAGAGTACCTCGAAGTCCCACTTCCAAACACTGACGGGCACAAACTGCAGCGATATTCAGACTTCTGTCCGTGAATAACCGCCAGATGCTTCAGCCTGGAATGGCAGGAGTCAAACGTTGTGTCACAGATGGGACATCGGTACCTCTTCTTGGGTCCATGTACCAATGCTAAATGGCGATTTTTGAGCACGCGATTCTTAAACACTACGTTGCATTTCGGGCACGGAAATTGACCGATTTCGTGGCATTTCTGGTGCGACCGAAGTTTGTGCTTCCCGGAGTAGCTCTTGCCGCATGTGTGGCACACGAAACTTTGGTAATGCTCGTTCATATGGATGAAGAGACTCATAAAACCTTCGAAATGTGTCGCGCAGTGGACACACCTGAATATTTTGCCGGTCAAAACGAAGGGAACTATACCGTCGCTGTATTCCTGGTCTGAACTTTTCGAATGCTTTTCCGCTAAGTGTCTCTTGAGCTCGATCAAATTCTCCGCCGACTGTTGGCAGATGGAACAGAATAGGTCAGATATGTCGACTTTTAGAGGAAACGAGTTTCGGACTTCGGGATTTTCGAATAACTCCAATTTGTTATGGGTCGCGGAATGGAGGCGGATCTCGCCCACGTTTGGGTAAATTTGGGGACAGTACGCGCACATAAATTTACCGCGCATCCATCTGAACGCCACCGCGTTGGAATTTTCCAGAATGAAGGCCGCGTTCGCCTTCTCACCCATCACCCTGCGTTTCTTTTTCCATTTTATCTGTATGGTATTTCGGTCCGTCGTACCGTCATCGGCGCGTCCTAAAAATAAAACAGATTTCAGTCAACCGTCCAACTTAACTTCGGTCTGATTCGGGGTAGACATATCTTGGTGCATTACAACATGTCTCCTAAGTTTCGCTTTGGTGATGAAGTGGTTCGCGCAATGTGGACATTGGTGCTTTCTTTTGATCGGTAAGCGTGTTAGACGATTTCGTCCACCACATTCACAGTTCGACCCGAACGGTTTTGGACAAAGACAATCAAGATCCATTCTTACGTTGCAAGCCGCGTGCTCGTCAATCAAGTGTTTGGCTCTCGCGTAATAAGTCGTGAACAATTCCGGGCAATGTGGGCACGCGTAACGTATACCTTTCCTATGAACGCGGAGTTTATGAGTTTTCCGAGCACCCCTCGTGTTAAAAACATCAGCGCAATCGCCACAAGGGAACCTACCCGTTTCGTGAGAGTGCACATGCTCCCTAAACCTAGATTTGGA
>DWMG01001803.1:0-14400 GCA_018244855.1 Elbella merops | reverse complement strand
CGGGGCGAGAGGCCCTCCGCCTCAGCGTGCGTCGAGTTCAATGGATTTTCATTTTACTTTCATACTCTGTATAAATACACTCGACAGATATTATTATTATAACGTTCCGCCAGGTTTTTACACATTCCGGTAGAAAGAAATGGGTACCAAACATCTCTCTCCTCACAGACCTCACATGCTTCTTCTACATTCATTACTATTCTATATTACCATACCACGCACGTCAATTTCGGATGTAATAGACTATTACATTATTTAAACAAACACATATCCATCGTACACATTGTAATAACTACATGTACCATCACCATCATCATCCCTTTCATCATTCCACTGGCCCAAGTGAACACTTGTTTGGTCTCAGCATGAGAAGGAGGTACGAGTATAATCGACCACCGAGCTGGAGAAGTTTGAGCCCTTTAAATATCGCGGAGAACTTGATATGAGGTTTTTCTCATCATTATAGCGAGTGCTATTTAATCTTAGGACATGCTTATAAAGTCAGGCATCACAACAGGGACACAATCTTAGACCTCCGAATCGGAAAACTGTTATCTAAACCACTAATTAAAAAGAACAATAGCATAAATAAAATTAAAATTGTGGTTTTTGAACCGTTAATTTGTTACACTTTAATAACATAACTTAGTAATATTATTTATAATAACATAGCGCCTTAAATAACACATTTTTATTCATTTCTCTTCTATCAGATATTAATCAACAACTTTTACCTTTACACATCACGGTCACAAAAAATAGCAAACAACAGCTTAGGAGAGAATATAAGTACATATATAAAATCTAAGACAGATAAACAAACATACTGCAGAAAGCATTTATACAAGTACGTATTCAGAAAATATGTGAATATGAAAGGGTTAAGGCGACGAACATCTTTGATAACAGATAAAGTATAAGATCTGTCGCTTGATAAAATTACGCACGCGACGTTGCCGCGCTGCGCGACGTTGCCGCCCTGACGCCGCCATTTGCAATTCGGAGCGCCGGTTACGCCACACGCTCACTCAAAATAAAAACATTGTTTTTCAGTTACGAACTAGCTTCCCGCACGCCGCTCTGCTCGTGATCCTGTTCCGCTTTGCAACACGAAGGCCGTTCAACAGAACACGAACAAGTAAAACAATTTGTTAATCATGTATTTTAGCGAGAAACACCCCCGTCTATTGTGTGGCGTGGTAATACTTCAGTGTCATGTTATATTACGAATACAGGTATCAGATTCCCTTTGTTAAGGGGCGGCCGATATTAAGGGGTTTATATAAACAATGTTAGGCACAGAATCGATTCTGTAGCTACTATATTACCTAACATAGGAAAGGTAACAACTAACACTGAAGTTATGCCTAACGATGCATACTAAAACTTTATGACTTGTCATAGTTCTATAAATAATAAATTACATAACTTCACATATACATTATACATTTTCTGAGTTATTGTTGAAATAAATTTCATAAGACAATTCTATTATAACTGATGACAGAATACATTGATATTTATGTAAAGGCATTTAAATGTATAAATAAATAATTAAAAGGGGCTATTAACAACGGCGAGCGATGTTTTTTTTTTATTTCGTTCAAAAATAGATAGCATGGAACTTTGAATGATGTTAACTGATGATATTATTATGTTCTCTTAATTTAACATTTAATTTTATACTTACATAAACGTATTTATTAACATTTCTTTATGTTTCTTATTTTTAGTTTTACAGGGTGTTGTTTTATAAGATAATTCATTTAATAGTGACAGACGGCTCATTAAAGGGGGAGTCGCCGTCGTCTTTAACATTTGCAATGCCAGAAGAGTATACTAACTATCCCATTACCCATTTCGAAGGAGTGAAATACAAATTTATTTGCTGGATTTAGATAGAGAAAAAAGATATGTAACAATATGAACTTAAGCAGTAAATCCTACCTAGATTTCCGTGCAAAAGTTAGTGGAATCTTAAGGCAACTTCAGAAAGAAGACTTGAACGTGTTTTTAAACTTTGGAGCGGAGTTTAGAAGAACTCTATGCCCTAGCGTTGACCAAAGAACTAAAAGGTGTTTGAAGCCAATATAGATGAGTGTTAGTTGAGTGACGATGATGTTTGGTACAGCCCTATATCCTACGGTGGAGCTCTCTGTGGATATAAATAATAATACGAATAACAGTGTCAAACTCACAAGAGAGACTTTATTCCACATTTTTGTTACTAACATAAGTTTTAGAAGTCCCCGGAACGAGTGTGCGAACATGAAAACATCAATGTAAAACAAGCTTGTTAAATCTGTAAGGATACAGATATTTGGCACTCGCTGCTCTCTGCTCACCCAGTAATGGATCGGGCGACGTTATTATTACCAACAGCACTGGAACTGTACCAGTAAATAGCATTGTGTAAGTTTAAAACAACATTATACCCTTTACTCGCTGTGCGTGCAATACGAAACGCTTGAACGTGGTCGAATGCGTGGGTGCGCGACCTAGAACGCCCTAGAATGTCGCTTTTAGCATTCACATTATATATCTTTGAACAATTGCATCGTTTTGTGCAATGCTGTTTCCAGATGTAATTACCCTTATATCAGTGTAACCACGCCTATACAAGTTTACCGGTTTTGTAATAAAGTATGTTATGAAGTAAAACTTCGACAAAGTGCTTGGAGCCGCGTGGTTTACTATGTTTCACATCGTTCACATTAACGAAAGCGATGTGTGTGTAACGGGAAAGGGCTTATGGGCTAAATCAGTCATATTCTGAATGAAAAATTACTTCCATTGTCTATGTTATTTCGATTATCGAACCTTTCGTAAGAGTAGACTTTTAGCTGCGACCGTAACGTGAATATTTTACGTTATATTTCAAGTAAAGATATGTATTACCGATCTCATGGTAATATAGTATGCTGTACTTAATATATATGTTGAAACCGCAATATCACGCCTGTAATCCTCAATGAGGTAGGCGTACCTAAAAGTTTAGAAAATTTCCACGTTCAACCAGTTGCGTTTAAGCCCTCCTGTTGATTAATAAATTAGCCTATTGCCACACAATGGTCACAAATCCAGTGTCCGATCCACTACGAGAAATTTTACTAGAAAATCTAAGAAAAATCCAATGTTACCGACCCAGCAATAGAACCGAGGACCTCTCAGTCATCAATCGCGCTTGTAACCACTCGACCAACTAGTCAGTTACTTTACGACCATGAGCCGTTCCATATATAATAGTATTTAATGTACTTGAATATATATTTGTAAGATTTCAATGTAGTCGTAATAATAACTCCTCTGGCGAGTCACCTCATATATACATTGGGTGGGTGTATCGGAAATATACCTACAGCCAAAGATACGATATGTAATAATAAAATCATCATTCAAGTTCGTACCCGGAACTCTGCGAGATTGTAATGTGAGAATTTAAAAATCGTCAGATACAACACGTACCTCTTTGGGGGTCATTGGGTTATGTCGGTGTAAAAGACCCCCTCGGTAGCAACGCTTTTAGGGGATCTCCGAAATGACCATAGAATAGTGTATTGAGCGCTCTTGAGTCAATCAGATTCATTGCAGGGAAATATTGATATTAGTAGCAAAATATAGTGCCCCGTTTGACACACAAATGTGTTATCCATTTGTCACATTAACTGTGTAGCAAATGTCAAGTCTTGACATTAATTAAAATGTATTAAAGGAGTCATTGTAAAAACTACTTTTCAATAATAAAATTATTTTCGTTGACTTAAACATTAATTCCTCATTCTGGTTTTGTAACATTTTAAAATAATGACACGAATACATAATATATATAGACGTATGTCGCATTTTTTTAATTTGTTTGTCTGTAAAATACACAGAAAAGTAAATGTCTATGGTATGTAAATTTTATTCTGACAGACACAAGCCTTCAGTTTTACACATGTAAGTGTTATCTGTCAAAGTATCAACATTGACACGACATTCCAATGGTTTTCATGTTATGTTTACGAAGTTAAGTATGTACGTAATAGGTATTAGGTGGAAGGGGACTGCTCGCCAGCGGGTCGCCGAGCGGGGCATGGTACGACGGGCGTGATAGCTGGCGTCGAGTTGGCAACGTCGCCAACGTTAACGTCGCGTCTGATAGAGACAGTCACAAGTTGGCCACGCTTCCAGTACAACTTACTCGGCCGCCAGCCACGTCGCCGCGAGCACGTTGTGAGCCTCCCGTTCCAAAATGGCGGCGTTCGACACCGAGAGACTGATCGCGGAAGTCGAATGCCGACCCTCATTGTGGGACACTGGCTCAGCGGTGTACGCGGACCGCGAGCTGAAGAAGCAATGTTGGGACGAAATCATAGATATTTTCAAGGAGGAAGCGGAAGAGCTCACTGTGCAGGAACGGAAAGAGATAGGTGAGGATTGTGCATTGTTTTGTTAGAACACAGTTATGAATATATAAATAAAAAAATTAAAGTTTGTTTACTGAATAATAAAAATTACATGTGTATCAATTAAAATATAAAACGATACATTTTGTGTCAGATTTTTTTCGATTTCGCATTTGACTTATGTAACAACAACAATATGAACAGTGTTTGATGAAAGTTTCGTATATTGAGGGAAGATAAACGTTTAAGTCGCAACTATATAAATTTAAGACTGGGCCGTAGGATAATGTTGATTTGTTGGAGTCGTGTTTTTTATATCATAGTTTATCAGTTATCTGGTCACCATAGTACACACTCGGTCAATATTGGAATCAGATCACTGAATGTGAGTAATCCCAAGATTTTATTTTGTCAGAATATCCCTGGCGTTAATACAATCGTGTTATTATATTCGTTTACTCCAAAATAATCGGAGTAGTCATTAGGTGAACCTTATATTTTATTTACTTTTCATATACATGATAAGATACTAGATGCAGACATACAAAATTCATCTCTCATTTATAATAATAATCTGGATGAGCCCGTCAAGAAGTGCAAATGTAATGGACGTATATATTTTCCTATGTATTTAAATGCAAACAAGAAAGTATACGTACATATTAGATACGAAAAATACACTACGTAATTGATTTTCTATTAAAAGAACTGCCCACGCCTTTTTAGGTAGAATTTTACTGACAATGAACTGATGACAGACGTCAAAGAAACTTTCCCGTTGATTGTTCACAGGCGATGCTCTACAGAAAAAGTGGAAAAGCATACGGGGATGTTTCACAAGAGAACTGAACAGAAAACGGGCTTTAAGGGCCGGCTCGGACGTCGGACCCCGTAAAAGTGAATACATGTACTACAAGAAACTGAAATTCTTGAAAAACGTAGTCACGACAAAAGACACGTCCTCACAATCGGAGGAGAACGATTATCCCGAATACTCTTACGCAGAAAACGCAACGAAAAAAACTAAAAGGGAAGATAGAGATACGATAATCGACCATGATTCTGAACATTCATATGTCGAAAGCAAACCGAAGAGAATAATGAGAGAACAGAAGAATGTGCCGTTGGAGGGAGATCCACTTGAAGTTAACAAGACCAAAGATGTGAGAAACATACCGGACGCGATGGAAGATGAGGACAGGCTCTTTCTCTTGTCGCTATTGAGCACGTTGAAGAAGGTGCCCGATCACAAGAAGATGACGACGAAAATTAAGATCATGACGCTACTGAATGACGCGACCCAATCGACACATGACCACATATACGTCAAAGACGAATCTTTTGGTAATGACGCAGCCTCTCCATAGGGTTTCGAGAATGCACTAAAACACGGTACCATGGCCTGGAACATGTGTTAAAAAAACTGACTATCAATTGATAGGAAGTTTCCAGTCAAAAACTTTAATTAGATCTATACGTATGGAAGCAAACAAACTCGGCTCTACTCAAGAGTTTGTTGTGGGTGTCGTTTCATACCCAACCCACGTTTCTTAATATAATACAAAATTAAAATACATACTTATCTTCACGCCAAGTCCCTTACGGGGTAAAAGGAGAAAATGGAGTGCCAAAGATACCTATCCCTGCATACCTGCCGTGCTTCTTCCATCATTCATCCATCTCTTCATTCATGCACGCCGGTTTTGGAAACTTCTAACTCCCCCATCAGTTAGAACACGGCCTATTTGGGCAAGATAGATAAGCCTTAGTCTCCCTCGGCACCTGCGTCCATCAACATTCGCATTGTAAATCTGCTTCGTCATTCTTTCAATATTAATATATATAAATTTATATATATATATATATATACACACATACAATGTATATTTATAAAAAGCACTTCAAAATAAGCACGCGCCGCGTCTGCACCAATTTGTCTAAGATAAAAAATGTACCAATGAATATTTCGTACCTTGTAAATAAAGTTTGATTATAAGAATGTACATATTTTTATTACATCATAACATTTCTGGAGCTCTGTTATGTATTACGGGTCAATTATAAATACATAATACTGTACTTATAATTTAAGATACAGATTTTTTGTGCATATTTTTAAATTTGCCCACGACCGTGACGCGATGAAAAAAACAAGCGTAGTTAGGTAGGTAGGTAACCGCAACATCCTCTACTCGTATATGGAGGGGTACCGGTATTGGCGTGGTACCGCTGGCCACGGATCATCTACCCCGGCTTGTTTTACACGGATCACCTATGCACAGTAAAAGTACTTAGGCATCTGTCATACCGTGCACGAGACGAGTAAAAGATACTATAGTTTATGGATCAGCTGACGATTCTTCAGTCTTTTCTGCAAGGTCATATGTAGGCTCTTTCATAATCCGTTTGGTTCGTTTCAATACTGACATCGATTTCAGATCAGTCAGATATCAAAATAATTAAGGTTATCTATCATAAATCTGTATGTGGCCTGTCCGTGTGTGGGTTGACAGTGCGTACGACGTGAGAAATCCTAATGTAGATGTGTGCGTACGAAGTACATTTTATTATTATTATTATTCGGTGCCTCAAGAAATCTTATTATTAACTAGCTGATACCCGCCCGCTCCGCTGGACGTAAAATAATGGAACTACACTTGGTTCATATTATTTTCATCAATGACATGCAACTCTAATAAACTTGAAGGCATACCAAAGATAATCCTAACGCGCCTTTGTTTTGTTTTGAATGACGTCAAGTTTTTTAGAGTTGAGGACTGAGTGGCTTGTATGTGAAAATAAAATTGTTGTTTTTAATATTTTCCTCGTATTTTTTAAGTTTTTTCTCTACATAAGAACATTCCTCAGACTTCATGAAATACAACAAAAACGAAATCAGCCAAATCGGTTCTGCCGTTCTAGAGTTTTACGCTTAGCAACACATTTAGCGATTCATTTTTATTTATATAGATAGATTTAAGTAACCAAATTATTATTCATCATCATTTTATCCTCTCTTAGTGCTAAAAACGATCTGCCTATCTTAGTCCACTTCTGGACATAGGCCTCCCCAAAAGGGGGTTTATGCCCGTATACTAATAATATTAACTCATATCAACAGAGTGTCTTGGTATAAACCAATCGTGCCAAATAAAACCACTAAGACTAAATCCATGTCACTAGATGGTTACCACGCCCCTCTCGCCCTTGAAGTTGTCCTTTATATATCAACTGTACGTAACTGTATTATCACGTACCCACCTTTACACGTTACCTTAAGCAAGGGTTGACAAGGCAATAGATTTTTTTATAATAATAATCACATTCGAATTGAATGTAGGTATTTGTCTGCTTTTTGTAAGCCAGTAAAACAAAAGCGAGACACGAGAACATCTAAAAATGTTAGATATTCAAAAGGCGATCTAATCGCTAGGGAGGGGGATTTTGTTGGGAGCCTTAAGGCAGATGAAATGATAATCTGGGTTTAGGGGCAGGCTTGTAAAAGTAACAGTAACTAAAAGTATGTAAGGAGCCCTTAAATGATTCCCTTTAATAATTCTATCCATGTACCAACACTAATAATAATTTGCTATATTTATTACAGTACGACGTGCAATGGCACATAGCAAGCTGAAGTGGTAGTGGGCTGATAACATCTGTCGCAGAACCGATAGCCGCTGGAGCAGACGTGTTCTGGAGTGGAGGCCGCGACTTGGCAAACGCATAGGACGCTCTCTAGCTAGGTGGAGTGACGATATACGCAAAGTGGCTGACAGTAGTTGGGTGTGAAGAGCTGAAGATCAAGCTCAGTGGCGTGCCATTAGAGAGGCCTATGTCTAGCAGTGGACGGGAGTATGCTGATGATGATGATGTCCGATGGCAACATCGTAATTTCACATATTATCTTGGGGAATGTAACATTTTTCCACACTATAAAAACTGAGTTATACAGTGAGTGAGTGACCAAATAAAATTTTTAACAGAATATTGCATACATTCAGGGACCGAAAAAAAAGAGTTTTAAAACGTAAAGCTCGTTTTTAGCTTTATATTCCTTGTTATAACAAGTCCCCGATGCAGGCCAGTGTCTTCGAGTACAAAAAGCGCAAATCAGCATGTGTCGAGCGCACGGTGAAAGGTGCGCTCATACCATGACTCAATACTGAGCGGTCGGAATACAATGTCAATTGAGAAAAAAATTTTTATGCTCGTGGTACAATTAAAAGCGCCTATGGAAAATGGCAGCGGTAATCACAGTAATATCGTGCGACAAATTCATAAACGACCATGATTCTAAATTCGACAGGTCCTTTGTTATGGTCACTAATATTCATTTTTTTATTACATGCATATGGTACAAGAATAGTGTTTATTAAATCTGTAAGAATTAGCGGTTATATATTGAGGTATGGTAGTGACGGCAAATAGCATGCTAAGTTATAATTAGACCGCGCCCCGTCTAGCTGGTTGACCTTCGATATCTCCTAGACGCGAGTATACCAATATTTCCGAGGCTCCAATAACATGACGGGCAAACTACCAAAGTAACTTGAGAAATATGAATTTTGTTCTTGTAATAAATATAGGGTTTCTCTGTCTGACGAATTCATCTGTTTTTAACTAACGTGCAGCCTCTGCAACACAGTAGTCTACAAAGTGCCAAATCATTCTTCCTTTTAATGAACTTATAATTATTATTTGGTCACGCCAGGTCCCTTACAGGGTGGACAGGGAGCATAGAGTTCCAAATATTTCTTTCAATAATTCCCTTAAATTGGGAAATATACAACCACACCAATCAAGTGGTTTCCAGTGTAATTAATAAATTTCCCAATCCGAATAACTAATCTATTCGATCGAAACAACGGTATCTCTGTACACGTATTCCATAGAAATACCAAGTAAATATGATATTAAGAAGCTAACTCTATTTATATAACTTAAAAGGCTACCTTGGAATATCAAGTCACGAAATTCGGTACCACAAAGACGTATATATCACGTTTTGATCATAATTCCGTTATAATTCAGCGTACCGACACACATAAGGCAAGGAAAAACTTATTAATAACTTTTAGTGCAACTCTTAACGGGAACAATTCAAATTAAGCGTAAAAGGGACATAAATGGAAGGATTTGTCAGACAACCCAATAACTGTTTTAGATATAAGTAGTGAAAATTTTGGTTTTTGGGAATACCGTTCGTTAACAAAGCATCAACATGCTTGAAATGTTTTACCGTTGTGGTCAAAATTCACAGTTTTTGGGATTTTGTTGGAATAAGATCACGAGAACCCAAAAATATCGGATTTTTGATGTCAGCGCTTGGCGCAGGTTCACCAGCTTTTAAAATAAAACTTGACCAAGTTTTCAAAGTATATCATAATTACAAGAGCGACATTGTAAAATGTTTATTCCGCAACATTAAAACGGCGATGTCATGTCGCCGCTGCTTGCCCATTCAAGAAACACAATCCATACTAATGTTACGAAGAGATAAAAGTTGTTTGTTTGTCTTCCAATAGAGAGATACAGTTGCCCTTATCAATATGGGCTATTTCCTACTTAGATAAAAATACATAACATCTACAAAGATATGGATTGAATGGTGATTGGAATTAAAACCTGCATATTCATAACTCTATATGCTAAGCCCGCCAGAATACCACGCATAACATAAGGAGAGCGAGTGTCGCCTGAACTCGCGTTCATTATCCGTCATTTTACGCTTCCACCCTCCCTCCTGGATTAACATGGGATGTTCCCGATCCCGGAATCCCGCCCGGCTGAATAATTTCCAGCTACGGAACCGCTGTGCGCATGCCTCGTTCGCGATTGATTGGTTTTTTCCTCGTGCCACCGGGTACGAATTTTATTCTTTTTTATTTTTATTTTTCTTCATCCCCTAATGGATATGATTTGCGTACTTTTAGTTCGGCCGGTGTCGTCTTACTGTCGGATACGTCGATGGATTTATCCGATCCACGGGACCTAGGGGTGAGCGAAGGCATCCTCAAAGGATCGCTCTGCTACCCATAACCAAAATTCTACTAGCCGTCGGTATTTCAAATATTCTCAAGTAATTTGGAATGACGATCCTTTAGTTTGTCACAACGTCCTTCGTACAGCACATAGAGGCGCAAACAGTAACAGATTACAGTCTTAATCGTTCTTGATTTGAGAGACGAGTCATATGTTAGAGTGGAGAGACAAATAATTTGGTGGTCATGCCTTAAGTAACGCCATAATCAGAATGGCAAACCCATACAAAAGTGCGCAGCACCATCATGTTTAGCAATTACGGAAAAAGGGCAATACTTTGTGACTTTGTTTATAATAACCTTACAAAACTGTAGTTATTTTTAATGGAGGTATATGTGAATTGGGTTATATATGTCTATGGTGTGCACCGAATATACTGACCAATGCCAAAATATGAAATGTGATAAAAAATATATTTCCATACCTATCAGTGACGGAAGATTGTTCTCAGGTCAGCGTGATGCTGGAGGCCGTTCGCTTTAGATACTGACGACTTTCTTACCTGTAAATTAAAGACGAAAAACTAAGTAACAGCGGGAAAAAAAAATTGTACTTACTTCATGGTGGATGTTTTTTACATGCAAGTGAACATTACACGCCTAGCATTCATTACCTTTGATGTTGGAATGCAATACTCCTGACTTCAGTACTGACTCCTGACTGAGTTTTCAGAGATAGCAATATTTACTAATAGCAAATATCCCGCCCCAACTGGCAAGTAAATATAACATGACCATTCTGACTAAACTGAATGTTAACTAACTACTTATCCATAAAGTATAGACAGAATATGCACCACTTCCTCACGATTTCCATAGAGCTAGTTCCTGGCAGCTCTCCATACATCCCCCTCCTCACGATTTCAATATCTGACCGACCTATTCCTTGGCACGGAATTCACTTGTGCCATTTCTGGCCACATTTTTAATCTCTTGTCCGCTTTCAGATCCTGTAGTTGCCACTCATACGTTATATAATGTAACAGAATTTTGGATTGCATTCGCTCGTTTAGTCTGTTGGTCCAGTGGTTACCAAACCTGACCGCTCACTCGGGGGTCATGGATTCGAGTCCCAGCCAGAATAAATATTTGCGTAATGTGCACAAGACATACGAGACATTACTCTTTTCTGTCACAATGGAACCTATTAAGACATTTTTGTGCCTTTTAAGATATAACGTTTGCACCAACTAAGAACTGTACATTTCCCGCGCCTCAGAAGCACAAACGCACACGGTCAGTCATCTAAACGTTCACATATTAATATGTAAATAAGTCAACGTTGTTATATTGACACTTTGCACTACAACGGATTAATGAAACCGAAGGTATATGGCAACACATAGATGCATATACGTATGTTTACATGTCGATAGCTGACAGAACGGCCCCCGCTCGAGCGGCGCGGCTAATGGGCCGTGCGCCGGCCATCGCCGAGCGCCCCTTTCACTTGGCGCTGGCCAATTTTGCACTACACATTCATATATATGGACTGTATACCATACCTATATCCAGTACGTTAACTATCGGTTTGAAACTAGAATCCATGTAAAAAATTTGCCTGTAATCCCCCAAGAAGTGGGCAGAGGAGTAGGTATACATTTCGAAGATTCATCGATAACGTTTATGTCCCGCTATTGAATAGATGGTGCCATGCCATGAATCGCTCACAAATCATATAAAAAATTTCATAGCAGTTAAGTTTGGATTATTTAACAATGTTCGGTCTTACACAAATTTAGTAAATAGACTTCCGCCAAATAACTGCTGACTTATGTACAAAAAGAAGTCTAGTATAGCACATTTACATTACTGTATACTTTGCTGTAAACAGCATGACCATGTTAATATTTGATTAGTTTTCTATTATATTTTATTGCATAAGCTGACAAACCGGCGGACGGGCCACCTGATGGTGAGTGGTCACCGTCGCCTATGGACATTTGCAACACCAGAGGCATTACTAACGCGTTGTCAGCCCTGAAGGACTCTTGACGTTATTTTTGAAATTCTCCATGTCATATTGCGTTGGGATGACCTCGGGGGGAAGCCCATACCAAAGCTTGCATGTTCGTAGCAGAAACGAGAGCGAGAAACGCACGCATTAATACGGTATTCGAACAAATTTATTGAATCGTTTTAATTTATTCCTTATGAACATCAACAGATATGTAACGAGATTAGAACAATACCAAAGCACAGTAAGTATATCATTATATGACCAGTATATCAAAGTTTTATTTTTAAGTAAGAGAACACTAAATATTCAATACATGACTACTACACTCAGCAAATAACATGATCGTCGATTTATACGTGTCAGATAATTTTGCCTTAGAATGAATTCACTATCATTTCTGAGCACATTATATGAATCAAAATCTGTTGGGTTAAAAATACTTGCCTAACTAATATAAGTAAAGAAGGTCTTTTTCGCCAAAATTTCTCGACACGAAGCAATAATATAGTAACTTTTGATAATAGATTTCTAAATAAATAAGGTACTAAGATAACGACAAGGTGAGTTTTTATATATTTGTGAATCCAAATATTTATTATTGAAATATTTATCCGATTCTCGTAAATAAATTCCCTATTACTAAGCAGATAATACAGGAAACGGAGATTATCAAGCCGTTAAGATATCTGATACATGTACAACACATAACGACAGTTATGAATCACTTTATTCAAATTGGAATTCACTCCAAGAAATTTCAAATTTAGAATAACATGACCATCAATTACAATGCAGCGTGACACAGTTAACTAGAAATCGAACGCGAATTAAACAACATTACGTAGCTTAATTGATCCGTTACAAAAATAGTAACGAAATAAAAACCGTAAATCGAATGAGAATAGACAAATAAACGGCGCCCATTTATCACATACAGATAATTATAGGCATTTTTCGAATTCATTAAAAGTTCGATGTTGCTAATTGAATGAATGGTATTTTACGGTTTAGACGGGCGGAGCGGCAACGTCGCCTGGCGCTCGCGGTGTTCGCACGGAGCGGCAACGTGGCGCCATCGTATCCGGTGCGGCAACGTCGCATCGCCGGAGCGGCAACGGCGCACTGATTCAGCACATCGCATTCAATGTGATTACATGGGTTTCGTTATTATGACGGTCAACGGAGGTTTGTATGTCTCACGAGTGTCGAGCCCTGCTTTTGAATACTTTGAGTATGTCACGTATATTATATAAGCCTTGAATGAAAGTAAATATATTTGTAATAAATAGTTGGAATTCATTGAGACACAATTTATATAGAACCCTCGCAATTTTCATTTAATTTATGATTAACAAGGGGATTTAACCAAAAAAAAGACATTGGTTATAATAATAATTGTCATAGCTTGTTTGACTTCTCGTTCTCTCGTATTGTAGATTAAAATTTGTGTCCAAGATTAAGATTAAGAAAAGTTTAGAAAACAGTTAGTTCCAAAACGCTTTTCAGTATAAATATTATAGAATAACAATACTATCATTTCTATCTTAGAGAGAATACACGACGACATACCGATCAATTTCAAACAACGAACATAAATCATAAGTATTTTACTACGTAAAGTGTGTTTTTCGTCTATTATCCACCATTATCATCCTTTTATCGAATTTCTAACCGAATGAGACCAATGAAGACTATCCAGTACCACGCCCGCTAGATCCTTAGCGGTGAAGTTGAAGCCTTAAGATCCTATCAAATAGACCGGCTCGGAGAACAAAACAGATTTTGATCGTATTACATTTCAATTGTTTTATGGCAGCTGAATGCTCCACCGTTTGCAATAAAACAATTAACATGTAAAAACAGACTTTACTGAAATGTGCTAAAGTTCTATTTTAAAACCAGTTACGTTTACGCCCCATGGATTAGGGCCTGTTGCCATACACCGGGCACATATCCAGACACCGAGTCACTAATAGAAATTCTAAATTAGAAAACCCAATTGTACCCAATC
>DWMG01001802.1:0-14401 GCA_018244855.1 Elbella merops | reverse complement strand
ATGTGTATATACACATATACGTGCTATGGTTGTATAATCTATGTTATTCTATACAGAAAACTAAAAATTAAAGCGATTTCAAACGTTACATTTCTAGTCAAGTCAGTGTTTTGGAAATAAAGCAATAAACAAACTATCCAGTTTCAAAACTTCGTTTTATTTGGAGCGGTGTTTTCATTTATTACCTGTTTCGAGCATAGAAATGGATGAAACGGTTGAAAATTTAATAAAATGTGCGCACAACTACACTATATTCCACTTTTATACGCTCAAGTGTCGTTGAGCGTTGCGATCGGAATTCCACGTTGGAGTACTGTCCGGCAAATTGATCAAAAGAGTTCCGGGTACAAGTTGTCGGTAATGAAAAAACGAAAAAATTCTTTGCAAATTATACGATATGTAATACAGCATATTAAGGCGAATCGTAAAGTTAAAAATACTGAAAGCAGTTGTAAGAGTATTCTGTAAGACCATCGATTTGCAATTCTGACCTTTGGTTGTCTTCACAAATGGTTTTTTTACGAAACTGAATATGTAGTTTCTATTCACAATAATGGCACATGTTAGTAAGAAATAAGTTGTATACATATTTCAATAAAAAAGAGGCATGATAAACCCAAACTTAAAACTTTTTTCGAGAAATACGAACTCGCAGGTGATCTATCAAGCAACACAAAGAAATAATTCATCCCTTATTTACTTGTTATACGACTGACTGAGATTGCTGCTTTAACACGATATTAGTAAGCGCACATACTCGTATATGTAAGTGGTCAAATCCACGCAGTATATATTTCAATATTAATTACAAATGACTAATAATAATTATAATTATGTTCTATTGAATTGAGTATGGTACATCTAACGTTTAATGAGTTTAAATACAACTCAGAACATTGATGAAGTGCTGATAAAGGGTCACTAAAAACATAATAGCTCATATAAATAGTTACGCATCCATACTAGACCAGTGGAAAATAAATCCACATATATAAATATACATATATATTAAACTGTGCGTCGAATATTTTGATGTAAGGACTTTCTTATAAGTTCTCACGACGATTTTCATTTGAAAAAATCTAACGGTGCCCGTTTTAATTTTTTTGCTTGCTTCTCTGATTATTCGTTCGAATTAATCTTCGAAATAAGGGAATATATATTATCGCGACTTGTATCGGCGTGTAGAGGATTGTACAGCGAGTAATTTGGGTCGTAATGGAGAAGATGGGCAATATATTTCGATACTATATAATCTTAAGTTTTTATAATTATAGACCTATATACAACAATTGTAATTACAAGTTACTGCTAATAAAGATGCGTGATGTGTCAAGTGTTTTTAATTTTATAAACTACGGTAGCTCCCCTTCTTAGAGTTTGTTATCGAATACATTGATGTTGTGCCTTCGTTTGCTGTCAAACACCAATGTTGGAGCTGTTTCGATTTGATGTAAATAGAACACTGAAATATTAAAGATATCGATTTAATATATTTAGCAATATATTCGTCTATGCAACGCAGGAACGTCACTTCCACTCAAGAGAGAAGAAACCATCTGTGAACCATTGGGTTGCGCTAAGCGCTTAGTATCAGAAGGTTAGCATTTATGTTTATCGCTAGCGGTTAGAGAAGTGACTAGACCGCGGGTAAATATTAAACGATCGTTGGTCGGTTTTTTTGCTAAACATTTTTTGACGTGGGTTTCGCTGTAATTGATAAAGGCAGGACGAGGCCGCTACCCATGACATGTTGTATTTATGCGAATTTAAAAGCTTCCGACTCGCGGAGCTTAAATCTGAATTAATTCACCGTTTTTGTGATCGCCCCTGTCGAAAATGACCGTGTATTTAATAAATCAGTATGCACATTTCACGTTTTAACTGCAGTGGACGCGAAGGGGCAAATATAAAATATATTATGGCTAAAATATATGCCCATTGGCTTTCATAAAAGATACTAAAAAGTAGACAAACACATATTACTAAAATCCTTCCAACTTTGGAAATGTAAATATCTTACATATAACTGCAATAGAGTTTCCCTTAGATTTATGAGGATACAGAACGTTATTAATGTTACTTTAATGCTTAATGTAGTATATGTAGGTAGGACTAAGTGATCGAGATGTTGATCGCCCTGTTGATTGGCTATGCACTTATTCAGGCAGAAATCTAGTAGATGAGTAGTATCTGTCTAAGTGCAGACTGTAAGTGATGGTCGTGATCATGTCACTTATGATGTGGAATCTTACCATGATAAACTGAAAGGTTAGTTATTTCTTTGAGCAATGTGAGTTCGTGTAGAATATACTCGTATCTAGTGGCCAATAAAAGATAACTCTGTCAAATATATTTCAAAAAGACAAAGTTTGTTCTCGTTAGTCAAGTGGTTGCAAACGCGTCTACTGATCTAGAAAGCATGGGTTTAATCTCTTGGTCAAGAACTATAGGATTTTTCTTACTTAGATTTTCTAGTAGAAATTTCCAGTTTCGAAATCTGGATCTGTGCTCAATGTATGAGATGGCCTCCATCTATACCAGAGTGGGACGTGAACGTAACTAGTGAAACGTGGAAGTGTACTACACTTCTCTGCCCACTCCTTAGGAGATTATAAACGTAATGGTACATACGTGCTTCTTATAACACATTGTAATGCCGATTTTAACTTAATGCTAAACACCTTAATAATCATGACAGCTTGGTTCAACGTAGCTACAATGCTAACTAGATCGGCCCGGCTTTCGAACATTCCACCAAATTACCCAAAAACGTATTTTACCTTGAAATACTCCAATATAAGTCTTATGTTGAATGTAATTGGGGCGACAGGTAATTTTTAGGGCGGCTTGCTTAAATTTGGATATGTGTATAAACTTGGGCCAAGTTGGAGCTGTCAAATTTGTTTAGCGGCGAGGGAGGGCCGTATTGGCGCTAAGTTGCGAAGGCGCCGCGGGCGTATAACTAAGTGCTTACTTGCCTACAACTTACTAAACTGCTACATTTGCGTTGTAAAATTAATGCCGCGATTTATGCGAGGTGGTTAGAGCCCGAATACACATATACATTTGGCCAAAAATACATGTACATATGTGCATTATATTATTGTTATATTATGTAGCATATCCCTAGAGCAATAAAACGAGATATTTTCGACAATACTATTATTTATCTCAGATTTTTTTAACTTGATATTCATGTCAAACACACCTAACAAACAATCAATCGTACGATTTTTCAAAGATGGGATAATTTCAAAGTTTATATAACATCTTACAAAAACTAAAACCGTGCTAGTTCAATTGTTAGTTATCTTTATGAATACTTGAGTATGCCGATAAATTTTACAGGAATATTATTACTCCTCACATTGCCCTTCTTACACTTAGATCAGCTGACTCTCCATTCGTCTTCGTTACCGCCAAGAGCGCTAAGACTCCTTTTTTGTTTGTCAGTCTTTTGTTCATTATTAACCCTTAACTGTCCGGTGGCAAAAATATGTGAATAAGCTTAAATTAGGTAGCATTTAACATTCATATATATAGAATGCCTTTTAATTATTTTTGGTGTAATATTGAGCAAGTAGGTCTATAACCCTTCTCATTCCGAGAATAGATCGGTGCTCAATATTCCAATGATAAGACATTTTGATGACGATGATCGCATTTTATATCCAAACGCCGTTGCCCGCAGTGTGGCGGTTTAATTGTTAAAAAAAAATCAGGAAACGTCACCTGGCAACATTTAGTAATAACATAGCCATACAATGGTCGCATTTTGTCCTTATATTTGATTAGAACCATACTTTTATAATATTTAATATATAACACGAATAGACTGGCAATTTGTCGAGAAGCCTTAACACTATGTTAAGCACGATATACTGAAATTATTTATATTTATGGGTTTGAGTGTCCTAAAATGTCATTCTTATTAAATTCTAATCATGTTGTTATAAAATTCACATATTTCTAAATATTATATGCATGGTAATAATTCTGATGTATGTATTTAATACGATTTGCTTGAGAAACCTTTGGAATCCAAGTTTGAGAAAACAAGCCAGGTAAACGATCACGTTACTCCCCAAGCGGGGATCTTGGTCAGAGTACGAGGAAGCCATGCAGTGGACGGTATTAATTGCGAAGAAAAAAGTTATTTGATATTCGGTGTACAAAGAAAAAGTTTAAAATTGAGGAAGACTTTTGCAAATGCTGCTACATTGCGACAGAGCTCCTGCCAAAAATTATGTAAATTGGGGCACCCAAGAGGTAGAAGTGTAAATAACATTATTCTACTTTAAATATCTATGTTATTATTAAAAAACCGTATGTGACTTGTGATCTGTATGGCTGTATGAATATTAAACGAATTCATCATGATTAAGAAAAATATTTTTATAGAATATAAATATCACATTGACTGAGCTGTTGAGAAACTTATAAGATGAAACCATAAAAATTTTATGCAACTTGATGATATAGTTAAAAAATAGTGCTTAAAATCACGCCAGGTCCCTTACGGGGTAGGCAATTTATATACATTTGCAACGTGTGTTAAATCTATATATTTATATTACAAATTATAAATTAAGTTGTGTATGAGATATGGCTCAGTAAGTTATAATCAAAGTGTTTCCTATGTTTAAAAAATAAAAGGACACACTGCGCGTAGAAAAGTTACGACTTTGATATTTGGAAAGAATGGTCATCTAAACGTGCTTAGGCAATGTTTATGATTACGACATTCTGTGTTCGGTAAACCCTTGCCTCGCGTAAACTACAAAAAAGGTTGCCTTCAGGAACACCTGCGATGTTAGGAATAAAAAAAATATATGTTATGAGTTCTTATAATGCGCGTAACGGTTTATATGAAGATGGACATACGTAATAAATAATTTTATTGTTATATAAATATGAGCGGTATACATACATCATTATGCTGAACTGTCACATTTGTAAAGTTTTAAATATGTATGTGAATGAATGTTATTTTTCTGTATTCGGCCTAGGAAGCGTTTATATTTATGGTACTAATTTAATATAATGTTGTTCATACATTCATAATATGTATATGGAACTCAAAATACCTTTTAAATATGTAAGATATGAAGTCTAATGTGAATAAAAACTTCACAGCCAAGAAAAAAAAATGTTAGATATTAAAAAGCGTTGTGATGAACGAGTGAAGTCCGTGTTAAAGTTACATACTATAAAACAAAATCAGTAGGGCGATAAGGGCCGTTCCGTACTGCGTCATATTTCACCAAGCACCGTAAGTTCGGCAGTTAACTCACACGGTTATGGCGCTGTTAACACGTGTTGACGGTTTATATTGTTCCTACTTTGGATCCAACTAAATCATCGACGATGAGAAAAAAATCTTATACGTTTTCCACTCTCCCCGTAGTAGGGTAAAAAAATTGAGAATTATGTAGCAGGAATATGTAGAGGTAGGCAAATTGTTGAGCTAATTACGTTAAATCAGCTTTATTATGTTGTTATAAGTGTAAAGGACAAAAGAGGATGTGAAAGAGGACAAAATACTTTTTCACTTCTTTGGATAAAAACCGACGTGTATGAATAACAACGTATCTGTGAAATTGCCAAAAAATTAAAAGAACACGGCCATATTTTCCGGTAAGCTCGGAAACGAGCCAAAACGTATTTACGTGCCGTAGAAAAAATCGCCGATGGTTTATCAGTAGCCTGTATTGTTACAAATGGCGCACGTGCCACCCCTGAATCAGGGTTGTTAAGTGTCCGATTTTCACCCTGCCTTCTATCGTTTCGATTGTTTGCTTACTACAATATAAGTACCGGTTTCTACATAGATATAAAAGAGAAACATACAAAATCAGTCAATTAAAAAGCGAGCAAGTTAATCAATTATGAAACACGATTAAAAACGATAAGTTATTTATTTAAATGATATATTCAAAAAAACTATCAATTACGTTGATTTTTGGTGTTCTGTTTATCACAGTACAAACAATATTTCGTTCAGGAGAAGAAGGCCGCGTGTAAAATTGTTCCAACATATATTTAGATTACAATTAATAGCTTATTATGATTATATTGTTAGCTAAATCTAACATTAAACTGAAACTTTAGTTACATTTCACTAAAACAGAACCATCACGTAAGGAATATGGCTTGAAGCGAAACAAGTTAATACGTATGTAAGTGGTATCAGAATTTTCATAAGAGAGGTAAAGCGTTGCCCCGAGCGACGAGCCTTCAGTTGAGTTCGCTTTGTAGCTTTAAACGGGTCTTTATCGGAAACAGGACTAACAAAATACCGGACACCGAGCGTATCAGTAGAACGTAACTGCGCAGCAACCGGTCTCATTTCGTTAATAGTTTTTTTTATTATTCATGGTATGTATGAAGAGAGTTATGAATGTAGAAGAAGCATGTCTGGTCTGTGAGGTTGAATTATTTGGAATTCGGTGTTCTGTGCATACGTACTCCTTTAGGGGTCTTTCGCGAAAAAGAAACAAAATAATAGCCATTGTATTTCCAAAATATGCATGTATTATTGTAACCCAAGGAAAAACCTAATGCTAAACCTAACACAAATATGTAAGCTTATAATGGAAAATATTATATCTGTCGGAAGTAAATTACGTGCAAAGGCTTAAGATAATTTATTTTTAGGCGGTCTTAGAGGCCGCATTAAGCCAACGACTTAAGTCTCTAATTTGTCTTCCGTTGCTTAAGCCGGTACTACATTAATCGCAACCGCGGCTAAAGATTTTGTATTTCGTAAATACATTTTATGGCGAACCATAAAGGAAAATACTTTTTTATCACAGAACAAGTTTAGAACTGAAAAACTTTCTTCTTGCATTTGAGACTTACATTTTTCGTTTAAAACGCTTTAATTAGTTAATTTTACCGCAATTATGAAAATATGATAAATGTAACAGTAATTTTCCCCCTTCAACGCTAATCGGTACTAATGAGTCTAGCCGGGTTTAATATTAAGCATTTAAGCACGCTCCGTCCACGTGGACAAATTATGATTGATGGAGTAAATTCTGCAGAGAAATTTTGCAGCGAAATCTCCGTTTCCGACAATGCTGTAGAGTTTACGCTAGGATTTTATGTACGTTTTTGATGCTTTTATATTAAATTTTTCAAGGATGTCGCTTGCTAGGTGCCACATAATCTTATGTCTGAAACGCTTATGTTTTATATTAAATACGTCTAAAACTTTTACAATTTTAATCCGTATTCATAAGGATCATTATATAACCAACCAATTTAGACGACTGAAAAGATTCACCTTAAAGTTCCATTTGGACAACTTTACGGACAAGGTCTGACTGGTATAGACTAATTATGAATTTAAAAATAGTTTGGAGGTTATATTGAAGTAATTTTTTTAAAATTGTGTATTCACTTGGTACTTTTCATAAATTTATTATGCATAATAAACTGTAGCAAGTCCAATACTAACATGAATATTTCATAAATATAGTCGTGGCGGTTCGGTCCATTATATCCAGCCGTATGTTTTCTCGCGAACCGTTTCGCAATAATGCTTCATATCCCCGTATTACGTTCAAGCTCGGGGGTCATTTGTTACCGCGTGGGCGCGCCTGATTGAGGATTTCGCAGTTCTGGAAACCGTGGGCGGGGAGTTTATTTTCTTATAGCTCGGTACGTCGGACGAGTGCTTTATACGGAAATAAATCGTCCCTGAAACGGACCTAATAAATCATGTAAGTGGTTGTTTGGGAACATTATCTGGCATTTGTGTTCTTTTAACACGTTTCAATTCACTTCTATTATTGTCTGTGTTTAAAAAACATCCCAGAATTTCACGCTCGATTAATATCTGAATATTTATTAAATTAATCTTGTATTTACCTAGTCGTGTCTTGCGGCTTCATTCGCGTTGTACATTATCATTTTCAAAGTCGGTTTACGTAATATTTTTACGCCCAATCACAATCCAAGGTCCGAATATCAAATGTACAATTTCAACCACCAAACATAGTTATATCGTTGCCTGGTTTTCTTCTTTGCGGGATGGCAAAAAGTGCCATGAATAAATCACTAGTTTAACCATGAATAGCTTATAAATGAAATTGAACTCAATCACGAAGCCATGGAAAAACACTGTAATATGTATGTAATTAAATTAATGTGTGGAATTACAATGTTACTTTTATCACGTCAATATTAAATAATGCTGTAGACCAAACTATTAAGCTATCACTGCTACCATAAAAATGTGTAAAATCATCATCATCAGCCTATCTCAGTCCACTGCAGGATATCGGCCTCCCCCAAAAGGGGGTTTATGCCCGTAATCTCCACGCTAGGCATCCGGGTTGGGATCGCAGGGCACAGTTTTTCGCACCGCCGACGCTGCTGCCCGTCTTCGGCCAGGGCATTTAGGCATGCCTATTTAGGCTGCGCTATACCGTAATCAACCAGTCACCAGAGCCTCGTCTGTTATAGCAGGGTGCACCATGTGCAGGTGAGGTTGGCTTGGGCTCCTGAGATAGTGGTTGTAACCCGTTGCACCCCATGTAAAATCACTAAACCTTTGATATAGAAGGAACCCGCACTTGGCCAGCGTGACAGAGGGCCAGCGTGATAAAATATGGTATTAATACTGTCATTTTGTGACGAGACCAGTGTCCAACAGTCAAACCATAAAATAACCGGATAAAAATGCGTGTGCAAAGTTATTTGGTGGTATTTTTCAGAACATTTCCACAAGAGGTCAATACTAATGCAATGTTCATCTAGCTGATTTGGTATTATTATATAGCTACCTATTATAGATAAATTACCGATTCCCAAAGAATGAATGACCGTATGAAGACGCTGTTATCAGGCTAATGTATTTGATAAATATAGGGACCAAATACAGATGATTGTTGTTATTTATTGTCTTACGGATTGAGTGGAATGTTCGATTGATTTATCGTCCTTATCATCCCTGTTGTTGTTTTGATTTGATTAATGAACCAGTTGGCTAGTGAAGCGTTTATTGAACTGATTTGTGTAGGTTTATTTATACGGTTATTATCTTTCTTTCTTTTAAAGAGAAAATATATCGTATTCAATTTTATTAATTGTTTTATTGTTCAATTTTATTAATCTGTGTATAAAAAAAAAATGCTCGCATCGTGTTATGTTTTATAGATGTTATTTTTCATTATTAAATGTTTTACATTTTTCCTATTATTACAAGTAGTCGTACAAGTACTATCGGTGGTCGAAATTCTACCTTTATAAATCTGTACTCTGTACTACTGTTTGACCATAGACAATAACAGATACTTATAAACTAGCTTTCTGCTTTAGGCCAATTCAAAAGAATTTAAGACTTCTTAGGTCCGAAGAGGCAGATAAAAAAGCGATCAAGAGTTCTATAAACAATCAAACAACCTTTTTATAACATTCATAGGGCAACTTTTTGCAACGGAATGATTTGTCCCTGTCTAGTGCATTTTGAATGTGTTAAGTGAGAGTGGGATAAAATACGACACTCAAACCACAGCTCAGCACTCAGGTATATGAATAAGCTTTTGCGTTGTAATAAAACATTGAATTCTTCGCACGTGTTAAGGTCGTCACAGACGGAGCTATAATATACTATGCTATATTATATATTATAGCAAACTATCACAGATGATAGTTTTATTGTAATAAATATTTTTAGGGTCATTACTGTGCAACAATTTTGGTTCCTATGCCGAAATGTCTTGCTATATAGGTGCACATTTTTTGACCGCGTAAGAAAGATATATGATTATGATTATGAGATATATGATTATATTATAGCTGTTTGTGTTTACATGAGCGTTACTATAAAAAATATTTTGTAATTTGTATATTATATGCCTGCCTCGTTGGTCAAGTGGCGGCTAGTGCGACTGCTAATCGAGAAGTCCTAGATTCGATTCTTGGATTGAGTACTGTTGGGTTTTTCTAGGTGGAAACTCTTAATATTAGTTCGGAGTCTGGAATTTTGCCCGGTGTATGGTAATAGGCTTAACCTATACTACCATACGCTTTCCAGCCCGGTGGGATGACGATCTGCGAAAGGCTGCAGACAGATGCTGGATGCAACAAGCCGAGGACAGGGCGGATTCGTTGGAGAGGCCTTTGTCCAGCAGTGGACTGAAATAGGCTGATGACGATGACGACTATGACGATAACTATCATGGTGAGACGTATAACATCACAGGCGAATGGTAGGAGAATACTACACTCCTCTGCTTGCCTCTTCGGGAAATATATGCGAGTTGTTCTTTTTATTGCATTATATGTCTTGCTATAATATATATTGTAGATTCGTCTGTGGCGACCTTTAAGCATTTGTGACTTTCTGATCCACGAACGCTCACACATTTAATATTTCATTTGCACACCTCCCGTCTCTTAAATTGTGGCTTCGAGCAACTCTTTATAGTCCCTAAGCGTCTTTATTGTCGAGATTTATTAGATTTTGATACAACGTAATACCGCAGGCGGTTTTGATACAACGCAATTTTGATACAAAGTTTTTTTGATACAACGTAATGACCGGTTTTCATGATCGCTCTCACTCAAATTTCTTACAGGATTTATGTAGATTGTTTTCCAAAAATAACTCTTTAAGTCGGTACTGGTGTTATATTAATAAATAATATGATGAATATAATGAATGCGTCTAGTGTAACGTTTTGGGAATTAATAACTTGGTAAGAATATAGTTTTTTTAAATGTACTGACCTCTCCGCAAGCGCCGGGAGTTCATGAGGAAGGACCTAGCACAGGTCCGAAACTAGTCGGTCAACCCCGAAAAACGCACGTGAGTTAAGCCGATACATTTATAATCATGTGTATACACACTCACGAAACATTTAATAGTATTATAGTTTTTGTCGGTTCGCATAGGTATGTGCGTTAATAATTTTTGCTTTTTATTACGTACTTTATGTTTTGTTGGGTTTTCGTTTGAGATTTGATACTGTTTTTTTTAGTCACTTTTGGGTTTGGTGATGTTATCATAAAATTCAGCAAACACATATTCAATAAAAAATATATAATCTATGGATGAATGAACGAACGAATGAATAAACAAATGAACTATATGCATAACGTACAAATAAAACAATATATTTATCTGATACCGGTCGCAGATGTGTCTCTATCAATGAAAATTAGCCTATGGGAGCGAATTGTTTCATCGTTTCTAAATTGATATTTGTTTACCACATATCTAAAACCTTCTGTCTACCACATCTTACTGGAAACTTAAGAACAGAAGATTGCAGCATTAGTTCCCCAAAGAAGATAGAATTCAAGTAATATTACCTTAAATGAAACCCTATTTCCTTTCTTAATGCTTTGTATATGTCTGTCACATTTCCATTACCGGCTTAACGTAATAAATAGTAGCTATATATGTAACTATATGTCGAGATACAGACGACCACGTCTGACCATTATTTCTACTTAGTTAGCGAGTTGGTAATAGCCATTAGTAGTGACATTGTCTCGAGTGCAGAGCGTGAAGGGACATCACATCCTATTCTTATATACAATTTAGTTTGCGCGGGAACTAGGTAGGTATATAAATTCTCGTGGTTCATGCGTTTTATCTCTTGTTTGAAATCTTCAAGGGATTGGTTGAAGAAACTGTTGGAATTAGTCTGTATATTTTCAGTGTTGAAGCTATTGGAACAAATTTTATTAAAATAGATTCAAGTTGTTTTGTGGACAGCAAATGAGTCACGTTTTTATCTATAATACACTGATATTGCGAATTATTTTATTTAAATTTCAACTGTAACCTGACATAAGCAAGCTGGTCACGTTTTTATCTACAATACGCTGATGTTACGGATAATTTTTAATTAAATTTGTTTTTTTTTTAACTTATGTGACCTGGCAAAAACAAGCAGATACGACACGGGCATACACCCCCTTTTGGGGAGGTGGAGCAGTGGACTGAGATAGGTTGATGATGATGATGACAACACGTAATGGCATGTGGTCACCTACATCCAGATCCAACACCAAAGGAAATGCACATGTGTTACCAGTATTTACGTATAAAAATCTTTACTTCCCATAACATACATTTTTCTGGCAATATGCTTACTACCTCCTATTTCATGGCTCATAGAACATAACTAGTGAAACGGGAAAGTAATCACTCCTCTGCCTACCCCTTCAGGAAATAGAAGCGTGATGTAATTTTTTTGCGACTTAGCTACCTTGTTAAAAGTAAATCCACTGCAGATGTGTGCAAACAAATCCTCTCATATCAAAGGGATCTCACTTCGTCGCCGTTACAGACCCTACAGTATTCTATTTTTCTTCGCAACCCGTTCACTTCATCTATCATTCCAGTATAATACATAAGGGTAGCCCACAATAGTTGCGTTGTGTATATGTGAAAATCAGAATAAGACAGCTGTCCGATCACATGAGACGAGCGAGTGAAAAATCTGGTAACCGAGGTGTTTTTGAATAATACAATTGTATCGGAAATTTTAATTGAAACTGGCGGCCGTTTAGGTAGTGAGTAATGAATTTAGAAGAACCATGTCAGCCCTGTAGGAAGATATTTGGTATTGGTCACTTCACCATCATCATCAGCCTATTCCCGTCCACTGCTGAACATAGGTGACACTGATTACTTAATTATAATAAATAATCAAAATCTCATTTATAAAATGTTCTTACCAAAAAAATGTTTAAACTAACTGAAATGTGACCTTGAGAGTATAATTAAATAAAAAATAAGCCCTATCACACCTATAGTTCCACGCTCCTTTGACTTATTATATGGGTGACATGGACGAATCAATAGCATTTTTATTATTCAACTGCGTAACAAACCGGAACTCGATGCAGAACTCGCACGCATCAGATTCATTTGATAAATTACTATTTTGCCGACATTCAGATATTTTGTGGTTAAATTTTGAATAGCATTGGTTAAATTTATGCACGCGGATTGTATATTTTTTGTGTATTGCGTCCAACGGTCCGTCTAATGTCCATATGTAATTTTTTATAACGATATAGTGTGAATGTTCATCAAAGTGACTAAATGTAAAACAAGTTTATAAGACTCGTTTAATAGAATTCGTTTCATTTAACAAATACATTAGTTCGTATGATGATGGTCTTATGTATAAAAATTGGGAAAAAATTCTTCATCGTTTATCGTTTCAACGCTTGCGGTGAGACTTGTTGATAATGTATACTTTATTCAGCTACTCATCGTATTTTTATCTGCAAAGGAACATAAAAGGGGGAAAATATTGTTTGTGTTGAGTTTCCATAGAAAATTGATTGCTAATGCAAATGCGATTCTAACTTTGCTTTCACGTATGTATATAAACATCCTATTGAAAGTTACAATCATCGTCAGCCTCTAGATGTCCACTGCTGGACATAGGCGTCCCCTAATCGGCGCCACTCTTTCCGGTCCTGGGCCTTCCGAATCCAGTAGCTTCCCGCTGTCTTCTTGAGGTCGTCAGACCATAAGACAGAAAATTACAATAAAGTATAGAAAATCCAAGGCTATGTATATATAATATCTTGTATATTATTGTTATTATGTAAGTACATCTTGCATTCCAACTGGTGAGGTTGCAATAAAACGCGAAATTTTTACTAAATAAAAAATAAACGAAGCTAATATAAACCGTGTAAAAAAGTACTTATTGGTTAAGTAACGTTGTAGTGCTGGTAACGTAAGCGTAACATCACGCCTTTGTTCCCTATAGAGGTGGACAGAGTACTGTGGCACACTCTCACATTTTACAAGTTACGTTGCAAGCCCCACTATAGAATAAGGGGCTAGTTTAATGCCAGTTAGTTTACAGTGCACAATATATTTCGTAATGAGATAGTTACTACATTTTAAAACAGATTAAAGAACTTTTAACTGCTACAACAACATTTACGACCTCTGCTTATGTATAAGTATTTGTTTTACGACTTTTTCGTGACTAGAGACCTTTCATACTGTTCCGTTGGAGATTGCTTTTAATACATCTGGGTCTGGCATGTTTAAACTTAAGATATAAGCGGATAAAGGGAATATGTAATACTTTTTTACTCTTAAGTAAATTTTTATTTATTACCACGTGTGGTGTCACCAATTGCCACGTCACCATAGGACACTTAGAGCCAACTACCTCATAGCATTGAATCACATACATTCCAACTAAAATCAACGTTACTTTGATCCTCTTAAAAAATCGTCACCCGCTCTTTTCCAGCTAAAGAGTACTTAAACCGAAGTGGTAAGGGATTTGAAGCGTTTGATGTGCTCGCAGCGCCATGAAAATGGGGTTATTTCGAAGTGGAGAGACGATTCTACGACTTAGTCACATCGGTGCTATAGTAACCCACTGAAGAAGCTGGT
>DWMG01001801.1:0-14405 GCA_018244855.1 Elbella merops | reverse complement strand
TATTAGGAAATAAAATATTAGGAAAGGAGAAACTAAACCGATACCTAGTATATAAATTAAAGAGTTCTTATAAATGTTTTATTACGATAATTATCATTGCTATAGCGCCATCGTTTGAAGATAAGGCGATTACAACGTAAGAAGCATAATATTAATTATATGTAATTATTAATATAAACTAAACACATAGAATTACGGTATTTATTTTTAAGCTAAAAGCAAGCTTACAAAAGATAATATTTCAATTATGTGCGAGGCAATAATTTATATAATATGCAGACCTTTATTCCGCAGTGCGCTTACAGTAAACTGAACGTTACAAGTCCCGGTACAGTTAGACTAAAAGGTTGCATACATTAGCTACTAAAAGAGAAAAATTCTTTTGCGTTTACTCACACTTCTTTGGAGAACGCGAGAGGTTCTGAAGGAAGAGGGCGTACTAACATGTTAAGGGGGAGTTAAGAATCAAGAAGAAGGACATCTCTTCTGTTGGACATGTATTATTGATGCGTGGAATCGTTTCATTACTGAATATCTTTAAAAACAGTCATGTTTACTTTTATTTGTTACTGTGTCCATATATCTGCATGCATGAATAAAGTTTCCCGATCTCGACAGTACCTCTCATCGAACTACTTAAAAAAATTAATACAGATATCATCTACATGTAGAGTTTCTAAGATTTAAATCGAAAAAGAACTTATATAAACTGGATCTTAATACGTACAGAACGTTACGTTTATTTCCAATAGGGCTGGGTAGGTAGTGAGAACTTTCTCCTGCTACAGTCCTTCTAGAGTTCTTACACCTCATCTAGATTCAGTAAAGTTGGCCCACTGCATCGTCTCTTGAAGGAATTTATGACCTTTTTGTGGAAAGGTAATAGCTGTCATGTATGAAGTCCTAATATATAAGTTATCTTTTTTAAACTAAAATTCATTGTTAGGGAAAATCTGCCTGGTGTCATATTTATTTTCGTAGCGCTTAGCAACAGTTGTATTATATCTAACGGAAATGAGCTCCTGTAAAAATCCTCGAGTATCTCAGCATGTTAGCCGTTGCGGAAAATTTAATACGTAAGAACGCCTGCTAGAATAATAATAGTTAATATTTTTTCTCTCTATCAATCTTTGACACTCCTATTTATAATATTTATAACTCTATGCTACATTGTTTGCATGGAGACCTTTCGTTTCTGTTCTGTCTTTCATTAGGTAATCTAAGAGGCATTATAAAAAAAATCCTCATCTTATATCCTATTTTAGTTTCTTCAGTCCAATCCTGTCTTAAATAAAAGCAGTTCAGCAGTTTTTACGAGAAAATAAATTTAAAAGACAGTGTTTCATTAACATAGCGTTTGTAATGTTTAAGTAGACCAATTTAAATAATACTTCGTAGCCTAAGTGGTTTTACACAGTATGGTTATAATTGCTAACTAAATTTAATCAGGCGCATCAATAAACAACATGTCACCGGCACTCCGTGTGCCGGTGACATGTTGTTTAGTGCATAGTGCTTCGTACGTAGTGCTCCGTACATTGTGCTTCCATCTAGCAGTTAATGTTGCAAACTAGGCGACAGTGTTACCATTTATTTAGTATGAATATCATTGCACTACGCTCATTAAAGATCGCTTAACTTAATATGCTGATTCAATATCAAATATACGTCACATGAAGAGGGGTAGCACATTCATGTTAACATTTGGTATAATTATTACAGACCACTCGCACTTATATTTCGCCGGTGATTATGTGTATTCTTAGTTTAAGTCTAATTGTTTTATCGTCAAAACAATATAGACAATAGAATTACAACGACATTGGCATTTTTTGCGCATTCTAAATATACATAACATTACCGGGCAAATAAAAATAAAACATTGAAAGCATTGGAAAATAAAGTCATAAAAGACTCCTTGACCCGACCGTCTATTCTTTCCTTTATATAGTGACTTAAGATGTCGATCTCCTTGGAGAATCGGTCAACATGTTTACACAACAAAATCAAGTTAAGTCGCAACCCATATCGCTCGACGAACAATTGAACGGTCTTCGAAGTGGATATGTCAATAGAGCTATCTGTATCAGATAGAGTATATTAAAAATGGGCTAAGAATAATACAGTTTTCAAGAGGTGATTTTATGAAAATACTTGCTACTTACGACATCGTGTGCGGTGTAAAAATAAATTATTAAAACATCAATGGCCGCTGTATATAAGGACTACAGCCAGCCCACAATCGTAATTTTACCGCAGAGACTCCCAAAGCTTAAAATCTGGAATATTTCTAAGACGATAAATCTAAAGTTTATGAACCTTCGTATACTCACTAAACCGCCTACGTCCTTTCTTTATTCAACGGTATATTTTTGTTCTACATTTTAGTATTTTACTTATGGCATATGTTTTTTTATAAATTAGTTTTTAAAATATTGTCCTACTCAAGAAACCTTTTGAGGCTACCTCTCATAGGCATATGAGACGATCCACTGTTTAAAAAAAGTATCTCTTTTCTCTTTTTAGTTTTAGATTTTTTTTTTATTTTAGTTATAGATTCTTTTCTGTGTCGAATATACTCAATTTCGACGTCTACACACGACTATCTAGGCACGATATTTTTATGTCTAGTTTGACTGAGTCTTCATAGACTCAATCAAACTGGACATTTAAAAAAAATCATTTAATAGATGAAGTAATCATCTAGCAATTGCCCTTCTTATTAAAAAAATCTGACTTAATCTGACAGTTACTCTTCTTATTTAAGAAGAGCAATTGCCATGACAAATGTCATACCCATTTAAAAACCTTTCAATAATATATTTCTAAAGAATAATTCCAACAGATACCAGAAAGTCATAACGGTCCCATACTTTGCCATTTTTATTTCGCAAAAGAATATTAGGAATATATAGTTATATATAGTTCAATTAAGTAAGTAATAGATGTAGCCGTTCATAAGATATTTCACTGCTTTGCTGTGAGCATAAAGTTAACTATAATTTCCTTTCTAGATTTTGTGCTAGCACACTGGCATAAAAAGTTGATTTTCGGTGACCGTAGCAGTACTTGGATACCAATGTATATTGGGAAATGGAATTGCATATTTTAAAATAATCGATTGCCTCGTTGGTCGAGTGGTCGCAAGCGCGACTGCAGATCCGGAGGTCCTGGGTTCAAATCCTGGGTCGAATGCTATTGGATTTTTCTAATTTAGAATTTCTAGTAGTGATTTGGATCCGTGCCCGGTGTATGGCAATAGGCTTACCACTTGTTCCATGGGGCGTAAACGTAACTGGTGAAACGTGGGAGTTTACTACACTCGTCTGCTTACCCCTTCGGAAATTACAGATATGTTGTTACGTTTCTTTTAAATAATGTCTGGCTTAATTCCCAGAAGTACTGCGTCAATGTACGAAGCTATCGTAATCCATACGGGAGTTCGTATTTAGTTTAAATTAAACCGAGAACAACAACCTTTTCAGCGTTATTTAAACCATGTCCATCTTGTAAAATCTATAAATAAGCTGCAATTCCATATGCCGATTTCACAAAAAACCTAGGGTATAACGAGAAAATTACTGCGGGGAAGTGTCATATCTGGTTATGGAAAATAAGGTGGCCGGAGGCGTTTTTACATATTCACGGTCCGACGTGCGGGGCCCGCGTCCGTATTCAAATGTAGTTCCGATCCGTTTCCGGTTATCCGTGTATCCCCGTTGCTTTGACACAAATTATATTGAAAAAGAGACGGGTGAATGGAATTCTTTTTTATTAAATTTTTTTAGTTAATGTTATATGTATATTTTTATTTGTCATTTATAACTAAGCAATGATATATACATACATGTACTCTGTACAGACGAAACTCCGTCGACAGTGCAAAAATAAGAAATAGATCTTGCTCAATACACTATAAATAATAATAAAATAAGGAAGTTGGGTCGTAAAATTTAACGTACCTTATTAGCTATTAACTATTATGATCCGCAGTGGAATTTGGGACGTTTTGCGAATATCGAGTAATAAATATTTCATTGAAGGGATAAAAGTAAAATAAAGAAGTAAAAGTGAAATACCTTATCTTACGATCTACTTAAATATGTATGTTATTTATCTCGTGAAATAATGTCCATGTACTTTGTTGCTGGCGAGTAGGTACTACCTTTTGCCTATATACGTACTTATGTTCAAGCATCTCTCATCATCATCATCAGCCTTTCTTAGTCCACTGCTGGACATAGGCCTCCCCCAAAAGGGGTTTTATGCCCTCCATCTCCATGCTGGACATGCGGGTTGGAGATCGCAGGGCACGGCTTTTCGTACCGCCGACACTACTGCCCGTCGGCGGCCACGGCATTTAGCCGTGCCTATTTAGGCTGCGCTATACCGCAATCAGCCGGTCGCCAGAGCCTCGTCTGTGATAGCAGGGTGTACCACGTGCAGGTGAGGTTGGCTTGGGTTGCTGAGATGGTGGTTTAAACCCCTTACACCCCTGCCTTAAAAATGCATTTCATAAAACATTGATTTAGTAATGACACTTTAATATTACGCTAATAAAAGCTTTGATAATTAACATACAGATTATAACGTACAAATAAGTGTGTTAGAAAAGCAGCACAGAATACAAATAAAACAAATGTCGTATTTAGTAACACATTAAAAAGTTTATAACAGGTGAATGACATTTTGAGCGTTTTATCTAATACATAATATTATAAGTATACCAGATCTGTAAGACTAGAAGTAACTAGTGAAAAACGTTCTAGAATAAGTATCATGCGTGTAATTATTTTTTTATCAATTAAACTAAAAATCGAACGCGATAAATTATCCAATTATACAATAGAAAAAATATTAGCGATCTATTTCATTTTCTATTACATATAGAATTAATGTCGCACAAGTAATTTCGAAATGGAAAGGATATTAAATTTCTCTTTTTAAATCTTATTAAATTAAATTGGCCAGTAATAACACAAAAATAAACTATATCTCACAATAATCATATTCAGTTTAAGATTCTTTTAGACATATCTGTCCACTCATGTTTAAATTATGTTCGTTATATTAAGTATAAATAAATTCAAGTATCCAGACTAAGGCGAACTGCTCCACGAGAAACAAAGTTATGTTGTATTACGGTTATATAAATACTAAATTACAATATGGTCTACTTTAACATGATTTCTCAACTTAATTCAATTTTCTAGATAGAAATGTTCAGGACTTTAGTAGAACAATGAACAGAGTTGAACAAGAAAACCGCAGTTTTATAAATTAAAAATAGAAACCTGTATGTCAATTAGATATTCCTGCTTCTTTGTAAAAGCGTCTCCTTACCGAACATATTTATTTGGTGACATTCGTCTATGACAAGAATTAAGGCGGGAAATTGCATTTTGCTCAGAAAATAGGTACGCTATAGTACGCTGATATGGTGGCAGACGTACGATTCCAAAACCTCTTAGGAATATTGCGAGCACGGTAAAGGAAAAATTTAGAATAGTTAAAGTTTACATACTCATACATAAAGACTGCAGCGCTAACATTTATTATAAATATTTACAAATACAATTAATTTAATTACACCTTCGAGGTTTATATTCATTGTGTCAATGTCAGATACATAATATGTAGTCTGTGGTCAAACAGTAACACCGAGCGTAGAAATAAATCTCAATAACAATCAAATTTAAAAATGTAACGAATCACAATGGAATTTCTGCCACTGTTCAGACAGCAGTAAATTTGAATTCAACAATATTATATTTCTTTAATGAGAATACTAAAAATTCACAAAAAGTACTTATATTTCAGTTCTAATATAGCAGCTATCTAAAACGAATAACAAATAATATGAATATATGTATGATATTCATTAATTATTTAAGTTCCTATGATAAAAAAGTTCTTATTTTACATCTTTTTTGTCCACCATTTTTATTTCAATATGCGGTACAGAGGTTCGCCTTGACATTTGAGCTCGTTCGGAGATGGGCGTGCATCCTCTTTAATATTATTCGTTTCTTTTCTTCCATATATTTAATTATATACGACATTTTAATAAAACTAAATAAGTAACATTCCTGTGTGAATATTAACTTGTTTTATATATGTAGGTACATTGTGAATACAAAGACGCCAGTCGTAGTTACATTTTAAATTCTCCACATTTTTAAAATACGTCTGTCATTAGTTAATGAATTTTTATAGTTCCTAAAAATTGTTTAAAGTAAACGAAAAAAAAATTTTGTGAGCTAATGGGCTTTGATCACAACTAATTCTTGTTTTATATATTTAACTCTGTGACAATATTTTGTGCGAGAATAATAGGCTTTTGTAACGAAAGGCTTTATTCCTACATCTCCATTGAAAAACGGGACATCACGCCTGTAATCACCAGAGGTGTGCAGTACACTCTGTCGTTTTATGTTATATTTACGTCCCATTATTGAATAAGTGTTGAGCCTATTGCCATACACCGGGCACAGGTCCAGACTCCGAGTCACTACTAGAAATTTTAATCAAAAATAAATTATATGTTAGAAATATATAATAGTACCCAACCCGGATTTAAAAACAAGGACTTCTTCGCTTGCAATCACTTGACTAATGAGACATTATATTTTAATGTGATCAGCGATTTACACTGCTGAGGAGACTGGTACCTGATATTCATGTGACCTAGTTTACCTAGGTTTTATTTTTAATAAATTCACTGTCTAATCTTTATAATCAGCCATTGTGTTTCGAACGCCATCGTAGGTTTGGAATTTTATACTTGTGTGTAATATTCAGGGGTAGTAAGTATATGACACCCATATTAAGGGGGTTATAAAAAAATATATAAAATCCGCCATTTTGTTGCGATGGACATTTTGGATTTACAATAACAGTGAATACGAATAAATTTATTGTCATGAAATATAGGCGTCCCAAATTTCAGGTCAGTTGGTTAATAGGCAAAAGGCAAAATTTAAAAAACTAGATTTGTCCGTCCAAATTCGATCTAACTAAACAAAATTTCAACGTAAATAAAACGCGTAAAATTCAACGTAAATAAATAAAACACGAAGACAAAAAAATGAGACCTATTAAAATGCTTATTATGTGTAATTCTTGCATAATAAGCTAGGCCTACACTATGCACACATATATAGTTTGCTAACGTTTACGAACTAAGACCAAATAGTTCACCAATTCAAATAAATTACAGCCTCAGTATGGACCGACCTCCAATATATGATAATGAGATACACCGCCAAAAAATCTCAAATGTCCATTTACGTTACGATTCGATTTCGTATTGTATTATCGAGATCACAAAATTTCCACGAAAAGTTGATTCTTTAAATTTAACATTGTTTAACTCACTCAAATCGATACACAAATATTTGAGTGACGATTGATTTAAAGTACACTCTAATAATGATAAGTTGTATTAATATTATATAATCAACCCAGGTCGCTCACAGACTACAGTCACCTTACAGAGGTATACAGATTACCAGTCCTTAACAGCATTATCATCAGCTTCTACATGTCCACTGCTAGACATAGGCCTCCCCTAATCGGCGGGACTCCTTATGTCATCAGTGGAAATGTTTTTTTTATTACGTTCCAATATAAGTACTTAGTATTTTTGTTAAATAACTGAACATGCTAGAAATTACTGTGTTGGAGAGAAAAAGAACTAAAAACTGATATTTTATATATATATTTGCACATAATTTGTATATGGTATCGAAGAAGAGCCAGCGAGCCGGTTCCGCGGGGTCAGCACTTTCACGAATCGCGACGGCCGTTTTACTATTTTGTTACTTACATGTAATATTAGACACGTCTGGTGGTTTCAAGAAACAATAAATCAAACATTAACTGCCGCGTAGGTCGAACGATTCCGATCATAACTGCCGAGCCAAATGTGAAATGTCCGGGGTTCATACCCCGGTCGGGCAACATACGAGTATTATTTGATTTACTAACTTGCAATTAACATTAGTACCTACCACGGAGTTTGGATTTGTGTCTGGTGTATAACAATTGACTCACCCCCTATTCCATGAGTTGTATAATATTATTGGTGAAACGTGTCATATATATTACATTACAGTAAGTTGACGCTAGATTCTTTGCCTACCCTAGGCAGAGGACACCGAATGACAAATGTCTTCATCCTTACAGATGTAACGCGATTTAATATTATTAATGGGTTCCTTATCATTAAAAATCGTTATTAAAATATGCTGGTGTTCAGTACAGCGTTTAAAGAATTCCAATAACGGATGAAATCTCCTGTGTCAATACCAATTGCCACCAAACCCTTAAGTGCAGTCACTTGTATACTTAAACCTTCGCAATTTTTTAAAAATGGAAAAATATCTGTTAGTGTATTTTATCCAATATCGGTATTATATAATACTCAACTATATTTTTGTGTACCTACCGTACAGACAGTAAACCGAATAAGATTTACCATCGATCTTTTTATCGTTCCATTACTGGACAAGGGTCACCATTCAGAAACAATTAGTATAAAGCACTAGTTATTCATGGTGGCCAACTAAGGACTGGCAACTTTCAATCGCCTTAGAGAACATTCTGGAAAACCGTAGTCTTTTCGTCACAATGTTTTCCTAAAACATTACAGCAAATGATGTTAATGATGAAAAAGCTGAACATTACAATTTGAGCCGAGAACCTCGGACATGGAAAACTGAATTTTAACCGATAAAGCTAATATAACGGCTCTAAAAACTAATTAAGAACAACCTCACATGCAGATGAACGTAAACGAAAACGCGTAAGCTTTACCGTTGTCTGTTATTCAAAACGCACAACCGGTTTTCCTATCAGTAAATATTCCGAGACATATTATATTGAGGTGAATTGAGAACAGAATTTGTACAACACACATTTATATATGAGAAATACGTAAACACGCAACCTAGAAACAACAGGAATACTCGTAAGTTGTTTAACGATACAACACGTAAGAACAATAAAGTTGCCCTCAAATACCTCATTAGTATTTGCTTTGAAAACTTTTGCCGCGCTTATCTCTTTGCATGACTACTAACAACTGTTCAACATGCCGTGTTATCATTAAAGAAATTATTATATTGCCTATGATTTCACAATGTTCGAAATTGAAATTCATTTTTCTATTTATTTATTTTATTTTAATTTCAAAATACACAACTCTTAATTTTTCCAACGCCTTTCATCGTTCCACTGCTGTACACGGTTCTCCTCTCAGAATGAGAGGGTTAAAGCCATTATATTCCACGCTACCTAAGTCCAGGTTGGCAGACTTCACACGTCTGAGAGATGATTATTTTAAATATCATTCGTTTAATTCTAAATCTGAACGTTATTAAGGTTAACTCATGATTTTGAGTAGATCGCTGATCCAGTGGTTGGTTGTTTCGCTGGTTAAGTGGCTGTAAGCGCGACTGCCGATTAAGAGGTCGTGTGTTCAATTCCAGGTTCGAGTACTATTTAATTTTTCTAACTTATATTTTGTAGTAGAATTTTCTAGGAGTTCCTCGGGGTTTGGATCTGTGCCCGGTGTGCGGTTACAGGCTCACCAACCGTTCCATTGTGGGACGTAAACTTAACTAGTGGGACGTGGTAATGTACTACACTCCCCTGCCTACCTCTTCTGGGTATTACAGGCGTTATGTTACGTTGTTACTTTTTAAACTTACTTCGCTTTCTAATATTAACTTTAATATACACAGAAACATCTCCATAAAAACAACTATATAAATCCCATTAATCAAATGTACAAATTGGTAACGATTTCGTCACGGGCTCTTACTTAATTCTGTTTATCCACGTATCTAACATCTTGCACGTTTCACGTCAAACAGCGTGACTGCTAAATTTACGTGAATGTACGTGTATATACACAAGTAATGATATTCAATTGAAGACGCGCGGTCTAACAAAGATTGAAGATCTAACAAACGACAAGGTAGTGTTACGTGAGGATTCAAACCATCTCGACATACTATTGTACACATTATAACCGACATTGATATGGGGATTACAGTTGTTTCAGGTGTTCGAGGCTTTCTGTCCGCCCCGTAACGGACAAGGCGTGACAATGCGATAATAATAATAGATAAAGGTGAAGTCTGCCAATCTGCACTTTGTCAGTGTGAGAGACTATTACTTGTCTATCTCATTCTGAGACGAGAACAGTATCCAAGAGTGAAATGATTAATGACTTGTTGATGATGATATAATATATAGCCGGACAGCCAATGATAAAATAATATGGAACACTGATTCGCTTAACTCTTATGAAATCAAGAAAAACGTTTTATTTGCCCTGAATACACAAACGAACAGCAAATAAAGGCCAATTAAATAAAACCTTAAGTGAACGTCGAGAGATCATCGTCGGTATTACGCAATATACTCGTTAACGGTTTCGGAGAACGAAAATCTTTACTTAATAATAAGATCAGAATAGAGTAAGGTAACGAAGAGCTAAACATGGAAGTCACTGCTATTGGGAAAGTTTACGCCCAGCAGTGGACAGAAAAGACCTGGTGATGATGATGAAAATAGGGAAAAATTAGCTAATGGTGATGAAAGTAAGGAAATAACGACATTTTGAATTCTTAAAAAGTTCTTCCTTCTTAAGGCCAAAAAAGAAACATCATATTAATTAAAAGCAGACCAATATCAAAAGAGGCGTAAAATGCTCCTTGTCAAACTCCATCATAAATAAAGCATAATGATAATAATGAAAACAGTATTCAAGTATCATCATCAGCCTATCTTAGTCCACTGGTGGATATTAGCCTCCCCTAAAAGGGGGTTTATGCCCGTAATCTCTACGCTGGGCATGCGGGTTGGAGATCGTAGGGCACGGCTTTTCGCACCGCCGACGCTGCTGCCCGTTGGCGGCCAGGGCATTTAGCCGTGCCTATTTAGGCTGCTCTATACCGCCGTTCCTGAGTTGGTGGTTGCAACCCCTTGCAATTCAATTCAAGTTTATCATGCTAAATAAGTTCAAGTAATTAAGTAATTCAGTTATTAAGTTCAAAACGCATGAAAAATATCTTACTTATCAAAAAGATATAACAGAAATAGAACATGATTAAATAATACATCACATTTCAAAAGCTCGCTACCAGAAATATCTACACAACACGTTAGGCAACATGGCATTCAGTATTGGGTTTTAAAAAAAAATTTGGTAATCAACTAAATTTAAAACGTGAAAAAATGTTTAGTTAGTTATATGACGTACGTATTTACATTCGAATTTACGCTTTCAACTGTTTATGGCTTCGATTACATGTAGAGAAAATGTATGTGTATAACGATATTTGACGCTAATAATGCTAACATAAAATAACTTGCGTTTTATAAGCGTTCTTTTTTCGAATGGTTTTGCATACTCAACGTTATTTCAAACAATGAAAAAATTACATAATATCACCAGTGCATTATCCTCGTCATTATAATATGCTCACTTATATCATAGTGGGACGTAAACATAAGTGGCGAAACGTTGGAATGTACTACACTCCTCTGTCTACCCCTTCGGGGATTACAGGCGTTATGTTACATTTTGATTATCCCCTTTATTCCCTAATTTAAACGTATGTAGATTATTATAAGCGTCAGTAAAGCGCATTGGCTGATGCCGTTCGCTTATCGACATCAAAATCAACGCGCGGAATTCTGCAGCCGAATTTCAACTTTGCATTTTGACCGCAATCACGACTTTGCATTACAATTTACAAACACCCTATATAAATGCGCCATATTACACTATACCTGACTATATAACATTAGGATAGAGTCGAAAATGCCATGCGTCACTCCGTGAGAAATCGCCATTTATAACTTTTATGATCGTCGATATTCTGCGCGGTTTTACTATTCATATTAATAAACATGGTTTAGCTGGTAACTATTTAATGCCGGTTATTTTTATTGCTAAAAATATTATATTACTACCTGCAAATACTTATATTAATTTGAAGCCTAATTGTTATTATTATTGTATTATCAGACCAAGTTTCTTATTAGGTAGGAGAAGGGACGGCTGTCAAATAACTGTATACTTACAGATCTGATGAGCTTTTCCCCTAATATCAATACATAATTATACCTTTGAATGGTTTTAAACTAAAGTTATTCTAAAAAAAGGTTTTACATATCCACTTGTACTTTAAAAGTCTATAAAAGTTTTTATAGGTACCTACTATAAAGACCACATTATGATGGTTATGGAAATATCATTGGTGACTGAAACATTTTAAGCATTATTTACTGTTTACTAAAATTATAATAACAACAATTATAAACACATACCTGTCGCGGAAGCGCGAAGGGAGAGTAGACCCGTTCTTCCGGGCCGTTTCCAGTTTTCACATCCACACCCACTGCGCTCAAGGGATACCCACAAAATAAACAAACAGTACGAAATGTAAAAAAAAAAACAGTCACATACACAAAAACTTTTTTCTTAATAAATGCACAGTCATATTAAATTATTAGGTTGGTGTTCGAATTTTAAAAAATTCGAAATTCGAGTTGTTTTGTAACGGTCGGCGGTCAGCAGACGTCGGCGCACGGCGACGGTTGGTTATCAACTACAGGTGGCGCGCGAGAGGCTGGGCGTGTTGAGGCCGCCGCGGCATGTGAACGTAAGTTACGAATGGAGAACTAATGCCGCCGTACACAGCCGGTTTCGCGACGAGCCGACGTCGGTAAACACAGGTGTGGTGTCATAACAAATGAGTTTGAGCGCGCCGTTGATGCGGATGCTATTAATTCATGCGGTTCAATTAAAATTGTTACCCTTGTACATGATAGGTAGATAGTTCAGCGTTTTATCTGAGGTTTTGTCGCAGCATTATTACATGGGACGTTTGAAGAAAAGCGCAAAGAGAGCCCTCTTTCATAGCTAGCGGTTTATTCGGGTATTGCAAATGTCCATAGGCGACGTTGACCAATTGTTATCAGGGAGCGTGCCCACCTGCTTACCAGATTATATATGAAATTATGAAGGAAAATAGCCATAGACTCGCATTTGACTACAATCTCGCCTGATAGTAGGTAATGGATATGTGTCCTACGATATAGTACACTTGTCTATAAAGTACCTATTCATTTTTATCTTGAATAATTCCAGGTTGTAGAAATCAGGAAATGAAACGCCAATAGGAAATACCACTCTGACAGTCTACAGCAGATATGATTTGACTAAACGCTTCGTCCTTTATGGTATTGACCGTAGACTGCGGTACATCAAAATACATTGCATACATATGTACATACGAGAATGCTATATGTAGGTTTAATATATCATTTCTCTATTACAAATATTGTAAAATACTCATAAAAAAATTGATATCTACAATATTTAATAATCATCAGGATTAATTTTTTTATCTATTATGATACGCATATAAATTAAACACATATTTAAATACAATAATATTGGGTTCTGTGCATCTGTAGGCGGTGCGAGAAGCCGTACTCTGCGAACCCCGAGCTGCATACCTAGCGTGGACACTATGGGAATAAGCCCCACAGGGGAGACCTACATTGAACAATGGACTGACACGGACTGACGGAGGGAAAAATTGATAGGAGTGAAAATAAAACGCGAAGTCAGAGATATAATAAAATAGAAGGTGTTGGCCAAACAACATCTGCCTTCAACATCAACTTTGGATACCTTCAATACGCAGTAATCTCACAACCATCATCATCACATAGTTGCAAATGCGACTGCTAAGCTAGAGGTCCTGGGTTCGATCCCAGGTCCGGTATTATCAGCTATTTCTCCATGACATTCCTTGTAGTAGCTTGGAGTCTAGATTTATGCTAGGTTATGACAACAGTCGCACTCCCTCTTCCCTAAGACGAACATCATAGGTGAACCATGGGAGTTCCCACCACTTCTCTGCACTTCTCTACTCGTTCGGCGAAATATAGAAGTGATGATATATAATAAGTATAATGCCATCAAGTCGTTAGGGATTTGCTTGATACATTAAGCGCAGTATTTAACGCATTATGTGACGTAACGCGCAATGCGGGCCGCGGAGGGCCGCGCAGTGCAAACGCTTCGTCATAGTAAACATATCTTTATAACCGTTACTTTACTTTATGAACTGAGGGGCTTAACATCATGCCTATAATTCCTGAAGGGGTAGGCAGAGAAATGTAGTGTTCCACATTTCACCAGTTATGCTTACGATCCCAGTAACGAATAGGTGGTGATGCTATTGCCACACACCGGGCACAAATCCAAATTCTAAAACATCATTTCATCTTTTTCAGTTTCAGTTCGAATCGTCAACGACCCAAAGATCACCGAAAGGTTAGAACACTTAAGCCTGCGAAGGGACTTAGGCTCCCTC
>DWMG01001800.1:0-14406 GCA_018244855.1 Elbella merops | reverse complement strand
CTGCCGTGATTCTACTAAATTTATCGCTCACTTCATACACGCACCTCCTTTGCAGAGACATTTAACTCCTCCCCCGCCAGTCAGTATTGTATCTACATACATGATCAAGATCAAGCTATCTCATTTGTACTGCAAATCTTTTTTGTCATTCTCTCATTACTCTTCAAAATACCAATTTAGAAAAAACAATATGGCGACTCACAAGTCCTTACTAATGAAGCACGGCAGGTCTGCAAGGGTAGAGATAATTGACACTGCGTGCATTCTGCCTACCCCGTAAAGGACTTGACGTAAAGACATGTATGTATGTACGAATGATATGGAAAGATTTAAAATATCGTACGTATAAACAAGTTTCTAATTGAAATGGAGCACGGCCGATGCGCAAACATAATTACTCACCCTGGCCGGAGATCCACCTCCCCTTCCTATTCAGTGTGCTGCATGTTACCCTCGGCGCAGTATACCTACTCGAGTTATAGGTAAATCTAATTAGGGAGACGTTTTCGTGTGCATTGGAATATTAAGTTTGCCAGAAACGGAAGTTTTATTATACAATAATATACGAATAAGTAGCTATTTTTAAGTTTTGTAAATCCGCGTAACGTCAATTAAATCCTAAGTTTTAAAGAGTTTTGTTATTAAAAGTGAAAAATGTTACAGCACGTACCAATATGTACGTACGTACATACACAACCATGGGCACACTCATATATTCGTCATTATTATAAGCCAGTTTCAGTCCACTGCTGAACTTACCCTCCCAAGCGGCGTTTTTATCCATAATACCCACACACTGGACATATAAATTTGGGTAAATAAAATTATTTTTATTATATTTATAGTAACAATAATATTATTTACCGATATACGGATATATATTGGATATATGCCTGTATGGATTCAATATTAAGCCATGTTAATATACAAATCACACACAAATAATCCCCTGCAATCTCCATACAATAAAAACAAACCTTACCAGACCATTAATTGGTTCAACATAACTGAGAAAAAGCTGAGGACCGGGTGTTGTGACGCACATAGGGAAATGTCTATGTACAGCAGTGCAACGGTAAAGGCCGATGTGATGATAATGATGATGAATTAAGAAAAAACAGCACATCGAGAATGCCCTGTACTACCACTAACCCAAGTTGAGATGCAGAGCGCCGAACAGTGTCCTGAAGCACCTGTCGGTGAGCGGCGTGACGACGAGGCGGCCCGTGTTGCCGAGGTACTCGTAGCCGTACATCAGCTGCGAGTTTATCATGCGGGTCGCTATCTGCATGCTGTGATCCTCTTCTTGCTCCTGTTCAAGTTTATCTTTAGTAAACACAAACTGAAACTTAAGAGACCAAATTATTACATATACAATAACACATAATCCATTACCTCCCAATAGTACCGTATCTGCGAGAGCCAGTTGAAGTCGTTATCCAGTTGCACGTTGAAGTCGATGAGCTCCATCAGCACGTCTCTGGCGTGCACGTCCAACACCACGAGGGCTCCTAAAAAGTACAGTACGAATTAATACTATTCAGAAAAACCCTAACATCACTCTTGTAATCCTCAAAGGGGCAGGCAGAAGAGTGTAATACATTCCCGCGTTTCACCAGTTACGTTTCCATCTATCCATGGAGTACTAGAAATTTCTACTAGAAAATTTGAGTTACAATATCTGAGTTAGAAAATCTAATAGGACACGACCTAGGAATCGAACTCAATACCCCTCGATCAACAGTAGTATATAAAATGTACATAAGTTTTGTATTAACTATAAAAAAAAAGGTAATTGAGAAAAATAGTTTTATTTACATTCGGACAAATTTTATGAATTAATGTAAGTTCGTGAAAAGGTTGCGGGTAAGCTTCTCGAATTCTCTAATGAATGTTACGTACCGAGAGTGATACGATTCTGCAGACTGAGCTCCCCTCGGACCAAGTCCACGATCTTGGATATCTGATAGTTGCACTTGTCCCAGTAGGCGCGCATCGCCTTTACGCTGATGTGGATCGCGTCAGTCACTTCAGACGTCCAGAACGTCATTGCTATACATTGCACCTGTTGTTAAATGGGAGGGATGATTAAATAATTAATTTTGATTCATATTTATATGTATGTCCATATATATGGATGCGTTTGGGTTCAAAAGGTTAAGCACTGGGTTGAGTGACGCTGATCGCGGGGGAGTGGGGGAGTGTATGTCCAGCAATGGAATTATAAAGGCCGATGGATGGGTGGTATGTATAACCTAACCTAACTTATACATAATACTAATACTAACTTTATAATACAAAATATTAATGTCATTTACTGTGACGTCCGGTATTAATACCAGTTTTTTAAATATTAGGACTTTCCAGAGTTGTTATACATACAGCTTGTCCTGGCCAAATTAACACCCATTTCTCTCGGGGTTGCTGCAAGTAGTCGTCATATGATAAAGCGACTACGTGATGTACTGAGGACTTCATTGCTTTTTCTAATTCCAGGAGCCATTTTTCCACCTTGAAGATAAAATATTTACGTATAATTCTAAGACAACAGTAAACGTAGGTTCAAATAAAACGAGGTAATACCACATACATTTTAAGTTAATAATGACAAATTTAATGAAATATTTTTAATTTTGTCTTATCATAATAAACTTTAATTCAACAACATTTACGCAAATTGAAAATAATAATGATAATTAATAGGTTTTCAATACATTTTAAGCTCATATTATGATGTCACTTTACCTTTTCTAAATACAAATCTACCTTTTATTTAACAGTAATTAAAATTAACACCGACGCGATCAATTAGAATGCAGCATGAACTATAAGATTTATTAAATGAGCTTCTTTGTTTTTAACAACAAAGAATCGTCACTGGCAAAAACAGAGAACCTCCAATTTGATACTCAAAAAATATTGTAACACGTTATATCACTACAAGTTGTACGAACAGCTGTAATAATTATCGATATAGTACTACAGATAGTATAGAATAATTATAGTACTATCGATGTAGACCAATTTAAACGGAAAGGCTTCACATAATTGTTTTAAAAATAAATATATAATTATAAGTATGTATATGCAGGTAACTTGTCCTCTGGCAGCAGCGGTATTTATAGTCATAGTGAGCATCACAATCTCTCCTTCCGAAGATCTCATATGCGTCACCACCATGTCTTCTGTGAATGTCAACTTCGCTATGCCCTCGAAACACTTCTTCAGGTGAGGTTGCACACTGAAAGTTAAAACCAAAATAATGTTGGGTACCAGCAATTTTTTTAACCTATATAGTACTATAATGTACCTCTGTATTTGTTTCTCTCTATTATTGATTTCTATTCAAATATTATTTGATAGAAATCAATTGTTAGCGAGATGACCGTCTTTTGTATGTTTCTCCACCTCTTCAAATTTATATTGTCTTTGAATTTTCTTTGGTGTACAATTGGTGTATTTGAATAGTCTGATGTACAATAAGAATAATTGTATTCTATAGTAATAATGTTACCGCATTGGATCTTTAGTCTCAGATAGGATTTCAAGCAGTTCGTCGTTGGAAAGGAAGAAGAAACGTGGGAAGTAAAGACGCTTCTTCTCCAAGTAAGCGTTCAGTCCCCTCTGTACCATCTCCAGCAAATTGTTCGATTTCTTCAATCTGTCCAGCATCTTTTCAATAGTGATCACGTCGAGCACCCGGGGCTCGGTATATGCAACTTTCATTATTTCACGCCACATCTAAAATATTAAAGTTTCCCATACAATTCTAACTATCTCCATTTCTACTTTTGCTTCTGTCATTGCTACAAAATTGCTACATAAGAATTCTCTTAAGTTTTGTATTCGTTAGTGGACTTTTGATCATGTACTTGTGTTTCCCAAAAATAAATAAATGCTTCGTAAAGAATAATCTCAAAAACATCAACCTTATCGACAGCGCTGAATCGTCGACCTTCCTCGGGTATTTGCTGTTGAATATCCGGAGACGAGAAGATCGGCTCTAAGTACATCCAGGTCGCTTGAACCTTCAACCACTCATCCAAAATTTCTTGAAGGAGTACTAGTTTACCTTCCCAATCGCTGTAATTTGTAATCACTAATAACTGAAGGTAGTCCGGTCTTACAATGTAAGTTTTCATTTTTTAAATAGGGAAATGTAAATTTAGGCAGAGACATATCATGCTTCCCAACTGCAATGACTATAACGAACAGGATTTTATATTTACTACCATGTTGATATCGTAGTGTAGTGTGTTTTTGTGTTGCTACTTAACCACAGAAACGGGTGCTCTTACGGATAAGACATAACCTAAACATTACATCTATTAACACTAGTATCAGCGAGCTTTGGTAGACCTTTATAAAACTGCAGCCTCATGTCAATTTTTTATTAATATATCAGATGGAATGACGTTTGTTAACTACTTTTATAAAACAAATGGAAATCTATAAGAAGATACGAAACAGAATATAGTGTTTACCGGCTGCTACTTTTTATGTGTTATACACAAACTTATCATAATATAAAATGTTAAAGTTTTGGGTATTCAAGTCATCCAAGAATAATCTCCTACTAACATTATTATTTCTTCAAATGGCTTGATGTAGGGTGAATTCTTCATGGTCTGAGTTTTGACAATATGGTCATCCAATAATAGCTGTATTTCGTCCACACTGGCCAAAATATATGTTCCGGTGTCCCTGAAATTATACTCTCTCTACTTATAGTCTCTACAATAGAAATAAGAGAATTAATAAGTGAGGATATTGAATCAGATAGTAAAAAGATCAACAAACTTGTAAAGCAAAATTTCGAATCGCAGGTCGGCCCATTCTTTCATCATCTTATCGAGAGCCTTTTCGAGATTATTCTCTTTGGTAGCCGCCTCGGAGATGCCCTCAAACTTTTCAATATAGTCCACTAGATTGAAATCTATGACTTTTTCAAGAGAAAGTTCGTCGTCCACAATAATCGGGAAACCGACGATCTCGGATATTTTCTCCCAGTGACGAAGTTTCATTCCCGGATTGCCCAAAGTTTGGATGATTGGCATGTGTGTCTTGAATTGGTCCATTTTCTCCCTGGAATATAATTTTTTTTAACCTTTTTTCGTGCCATTATTGGATACTGGTCTCCTCGCAGAATGAGAGACTTAAGGCCATATTTTGGTTTGTTTGTAAGTAATATAACATTACATTATAGACAAAACTTAAGGGAGGCCTATGTCCAGCAGAAGACTGAAATAGGCTGTTAATGATACAGAATATTACTATAATAGTATTTGTGGCACTAAGGAAATTACCTCACTGATGACGCCAAGTTATATGTGTCTGGTACATCTTGAAAAGATTTCTCCAATTTGTACACTATCTTGTAATAGTAGCTTACGTCGCCTTCGATATCTTCTGGATCAAAGCTGCCAACCTGTATGTCAATGAATGAGTTTGTTTCCGTTTCAATTGTATAACATTTGGTGATTGCTGCCGTTATGTGGTCATTTTGCATTATTATATATACATGTACAAAATAATATATATTCATAAGTGTATACTACGCACGGCTAAGACTAATTGTGGGCCTGTTCCACCATGATGATGATTTGTTCTTCATTTGATGATTTTAATAATAAACTCTGTATCATTAATGGAATTATCGTATTTCTATTGCATTCCTACATATAAGATTTTAGAATTAACTCTATATATGTATTGTAATGTTATAAAACGACATCTATATTTCCCGACCTTAGATGTCATCCACGTAGTATATTTGTCGAGAAAATCATATCCAGCGTCGTAGAGTTTCTTAAAAGGAACTAGTTTGTCGTACACCATTTTTCTCTTGGGATATTGAGACAATTCCCAACCGAAAGATGTCTCTTCTTCGTTGAATTGGTCAATTTTCACTAAAGCGTTGGCTAACCTGGGGATAATTTAATTATATATATATGTATATATTTAGATGTATATTATATATGTAGTTTATCAACCGCCAATTTACCAAAACACAAGCTCTCTAGATGCTTCCTTGATGATCTCTTGATGCTACTTTGGAACCAGATGGCCATGCGTGAAAATGTCCCAAGATATTATTATTAATAATGTTTATCTTGGGTATAATTCTCAAAAATATTATCATAATTCTATAGAGCCAGATCCCTTACGGGGTCAGTCCCTTAGTTATAGAATGAAAAAAGTACCGTATAATGTTCTCAAAAATACACGACAATACTTTTTATATGTTGTATATTGTGAAGAACCATGACATCCGTTACTTTAGATACGTTTAGTGATATACTTACTTTTCATCCAAATGCCGCGCACGGGTCACATACTTAGGTAACTCGTTGATGTCGCCCCAATACTGTAACTCATTGCACTGCATCTCATAGATGTCGAGATCGTCAATAAATTTGGCTATTCGGACCTAAATCGGAAATGAGACATTAAAAGGGACGCAACTCCTTGAAGAGTTCAAGTTCAATTCGCCATACTGGTTAAGCACTTACCTTTAACAACTCCTGATATTCATCCTTCTTCTGATCACAAATAGTCTTACATTCTTCGATGACTCCCGGCAAACGGGCGTACCTGAAAAGTTTCATAATGTGTGCTATACTAATACTAATATAATTTTAAGCCTGGTTCCTTACGGAGAAGAAGCGAGAACTGAGAGCCAAATATCTGTTTAATTTTAGATCTGCAGTGTTTCATCTACATTCATCATCTTCTTGACGCACGCACCATCAATGAGGCTGCTCCGTTAATTAAAATCGGAACTATTCGGAGGTAATAGACGTCGTGTCTATATTTATAAACTATTACCTACCAGTGGAAAGTTTGGTTATTGGCCTTCATCTCCAAAGGCGTGAAGGCCGTGTAGTCGCCGAGGAACATGATGTAGCGCAACACATTACGAAGCTTGTCCTCCATCTCGTCCACAATGGTGTCCTCCACCTTCTTGCAGTACGCGATCAGATCCATGAGCGCCGCGGTGTCCGGAGGAGGGGTTAACAGAGTATTCGCTATTGTCGAGTACTCGTCGAAAATACTGATGAAAAGCACCAAGGTCATTATGAACAGTTCTTTAACACGCATGTTTCGACCGAAAATCTATGCATTAGTGACAGACTTTTGAAATATTTGATTATATAAAATGCTAATCGAGATGTTACGGGAATGTGAAAATTCAAAATACATACGAAACAAGTTACTATTCATATCACGGTTGAACGCTTTGTACTCATTGGTTACAAACGCACCTGACTGATAATGTTAAACAAAGAAAAAAGGATGAATCAGAAACACTAACGCTTTAATCATATTTTGATAATCCTCAGTCATTCTCCTGAGCAAAGTATTAGCGAGTTTGGTAGCGGCCCCTCGCAACGAGTTGATCAAGTCGGCCCTTTGCATTCGAAACATGCCTATCACGATGGTACCCTCCAATTTAGAAGGTATCTCGCGTGCCAATTCCACGTATTTCACAGACTCCTCGCAATATTCTTCAAAAGTTTTCTCGGGCCGAGATGAAATGAATCTTTCCACTTGCGATAAAGACTACAAAATAAAATTAGATTAATAAAACAACACAAACTCAAACGCTGATATTTCAATAATTTTGCTAATAAATTCTTGGAAATACTTACTTCGCCGTTAAGCAAACACACGTAGTCATCAAAATCTTGAACACGCAATTCGGGTCCGATCCTTTGTTCGCTGATCAGGTCGGCTACTTTTTTCTTACATTCCTCTACGAAATCATTATCGATGACTGGCTGGAAGGGGTGAACAATAAATTATTAGAAAAGCACGTTTAAACATAGGCCTCTCCAATAGTACGCCACTGAGCTCGATCTTCAAACGTTATTATTATTAATTATTCACGTACCTTGAGTGTCGCTCTTGTGCTAACGACATAGTCTTGATAGAGCAGAGTCTCTAAGCGAGGCGATTGCCTGCACGCATCTATTATGAAGTCATACAGCAGGCATAGCTGATCTCTAAACTGTTTGAACGACGGCTCGAATTCTATTGCCTCGTTTTGAAAAGCCAAATTAATTACGAATCCTTGATTCATTCCCTGCGAATACATAATATAATGTACCATATGCTAAAACATGTGAGATCAATGTTTTTAAAATATTGTCAACTATATGGTCAAGTAACTAATTACCCCAACGTCCATAATATAATGAGTGAATTCCTGCATAGATTTCAAACAAAGCGTTTGCAGATTGTAAGTCATGATGCAGGCCAAGCAGTTATAGAAATGCTTCATCTTCGACATCTGTTTCGGATCTGGTATTTGCCTTTTTTTACTACCCTGCAAATATTTATTACACCTACTGGTAATAAGAATTTTTATAATGTTAACAATATACTCGTATTTAAGTGTGGAGACAAAATCTATGCAAATCTCCCCATGGGGGGAAAGGTAGAACGTTAGAATGGAACGTGTGTGGGATGTAAAAAAACAATGCAAAGATAATAAAGCGCTGTTTTGTTCGGCATGTGTGGGTTACCTGTAGAAAGACCGCCTGCACTGTCGGTATCCACTGTAGCGTGAGCACGTTCCCAGCAGCTTCTATGTGCCGTTTGCATACAAAACAAAAGTCCTGCAGTTCGTACGCTTCGTTTGTTGTCATTATATCTTTCATACTGATTAATCTTAGATCACTGGAACCAGTAGACGTCACATGATACATACGAGTCTATACAAGTTAACATTAAAACTTAACCAAGCGGAAACCTGTTTTACCGGTATGTTTCTTGATGGTCTATTATCACCATCATCTATCACATGGAATAATATTTCTTTTAAGACCCTATAATTAAAGCAATTACCTATTAAATATAGATGTTTCACAAAGTCTTTGGCGCCCTGATTAAGATCCTACTCGTAGCCCTGACACAATTGCCTAGCGTAGTCTATCATTAAAAGGCTGACCGCTAATGTGAAATTTTCGCCAACTATTTCCCTACTTCCTGTGGCACATAAATAGTCGGTCACAGGTAATATTGTTAGCTAACAATCACCAAACCTCGTCGGAATCATATAAGTTTAAAGACATTCAATAGACGATTAGACCACTATCCTGTATATTTGTCATTAATGATAAATGTAATATGTTTCGGTTATACCGAAATAATCACAGAGGTACGCCGAGCAGTGTAGTGGTGTAGTAGATTATTATTTTTCCGACCCTTTTATCGTTCCATTCTTGAACACGGGTCACCTCTCAGAATAAGAAGGATTAAGCTATAGTCTGCTATGCTGACCAAGTGCGGGTTGACAAAGTTCACACATCCTAGCGAATAAGAGTGGAATATGATACATAATACTATAATACAATCGAAATGAGTCCTAGATTCGGCCGAGCGCGCAGGTAATTACAGCTGAGAATATCTCGAGAGCTGCCGACATAGCGCCTCACCAAGATATTGAGCGTTTTATTGCCCGTTAAGTGTAACAGTCCGACGAATTAAAAATACTTGGAAATGAATTTATTGTACGTACAAAGTGCGAATAAAGATTGAAAAGTCCGCTATAATATTATTGTCATTTTTAACGCACTTTTATTACCTTCGTATATATGAGCGTATGTATGTATGAGTATGACTAAATAATGTGCCAGCTGAACCCGACCTTTCGGAATGATCCGACCAATTTGTGACTTATATGAGGTTCTTGGGCGCTAAACTACTTTTAAAAAGTTCAAGCATAACTTGGGAATTATAAGTGTGGTGAACCATCGATGGCGGTCGTAAACAATGATTACCAACGGAATAATCTGTCGTTGGCACAACTGTTCTTATATAAGTAAACTTACTTAAACTGTTTCCACCATATTTGCAACACCTGTGCGATACACGGATTGACACTGTGCAAATTTTTGTTCATATATTTCTTCGCTTGGACATAACGGTTCCTCCACGCGTCATCCTTTTTAGCCAGTTCCTGTTTTAAAGGAGTATCCTCTTCCTCTAATGATTCTTCCTGGAATATAAACACTGATTTTTAAAACAAAATCAATATGAATCAAACAATTAAAAGTCAGAGGCTTTTTTTCATTAGGTCAATTAGAAAAATTAGAAGAAGCACGGCAGTTATGTAAGGGTAAAGATATTTAGCACTCAGTGCTCTTTGCCTGCCTCGGAAGAAGAATAATAATTCATGGGGCTGTTATAATTATAACCGTATTAGGGTCCTTGAGAACGAAATCGACTATAGCCTTTTTCATGCTCATCATGAAGTCTTCGCGCATTTCATCGGTACAGGTGAAGAGAGTCTCCTTCCATTTTTTCAGTTTCATAGAAATCAAACCGTGGACTCTGAAAGATTCAAAAGCAAAGGGCTTGTCGATATTATAACTTTCTACAATAATGGCAACAGTTTTAAATTTCATTACAATAAATATTTTATCATGTACATTACAAGAAATACCCATGGTATACCCATATCTCTTGCAATGTAATATTTGTCAAATAAATCTAGTAGGTGATACCAGAATAAACAAAACAATACACCTATTTTTCCCCAACGGGATAAGGCTGTAAGTAGGGCAGGTAGCTGATAGTAATGCTACAAGTTTTATACAAATAAGTACTAAGACGTCGCGTATCAAATGAACAGCAGAATAAGAAAAAAAAAAGTACAATCGACTATTTACCAGTATCCCCGTAGAACAAGACAAAATTTTAAAAATATGCATTGAGTATATTTATTTTATTTCATTAACTCAATTATTTTTTATTGATTTCTCCGAGTATTACAAAAACTAGTACAGCGGGTGTTACCTCAGTATAATTTTGTTATCAAGAGGCGCCACATGGATTGTGTCGATTCCGTAGCGGATGTAATAATAATATCTCAACATGTTCTTCTCTTCTCCAGACGGGATGCAGTCTCCATCTTCTCCGGGAGCAGATTGACATATCAGGCTCATCAGTTTCGCCCTAAAATTTTCTCGCGCTTTTCTCATAGCGGTAAAACTTTTCATTACTGCAATCATTAAAAACCATTACGTCTGGTCGTCATTTAAAATAGTTTTGCTATAAACTATATCCTACTATATTTTTTGTACTACGGTATAAAGGTATTTCTTTTGTAAACAACGTTAACAGTTTCCTTAACAGAATGACGTACTTGTATACAAATATAAGCATTTGAAGGATGTTTATATCGCAGTAACGTCCATAATTCATAAAAAAAATAATAATTAGTTCATCAATGTTTCATCAAAGTAGGTTTTGTCAATTGTAAAACTAAATTGTCCTTAAAATGACTAGACTGACGAATAGTTGGAAGCACTATCGTCTTTTACATTACTAACAATAATTCCAGCATAATATTCCTACAGAACTAACACGCTGTGCTATATACAGTAAAAAACGGCAGAGGATAAGTAGTATATTTATACAAAATTCCGCGTAAGACATAGTTTCACGGATGGTTTGATTTCGATTCTGTTTGCGTTTCGTTCAGCCGTTGCTAAATTTACTCCTCACGTCTTACATAGTTTATGTGACAATTTTTTAAATCCCTTGAGTAGAGACGTGACACCACAAAAGTTTTTGCTGGTACGCTTATACTTTGTTTCTAAAGGATGGAAAAATACAAGTCTACATTCGAAGGTTGCAATGATACTCTTGTTGTTTAATAAAATACCTGAACATTTTGTTAAGATCGAATCGAAAAATTACAAATACCTTCTGATGATCACCCAATTCCATAATGATACTTACAGCAGACGGAATTAAGGCCGTCTTCTCCTAGTGCTAGTCTACTTTGTTCCTATAAAAGTGCGTAAATTACGTAACATCATGCCCGTAATCCCAGAAGGGGTAGGCAGAGGAGTGTAGAATTACAATCCCGTGTTTCACCAGTTACGTTTATTTCTGATAGAAGAGGTGCTGAACCTATAGTCGTTCACCGAGCACAGACCACACTCCCGAGTCACTACTGGAAATTCTAAATCAGAAAAATCCAATAGTACCCGACCTGGGATTTGAACCCAGGACCTCTTGATCGGCAACCGCACATGTAACTACTTGACCAACCAAGCAGTCAAACTGCTTCAATTAAACTATTGAAATTATATTAATTACCACTAGATTTCTTTCTAGGCACCGATTTAGCAGCTTGCGCTTTAGCTGCTTTAGAAGTTGGCGGGGGTAATTTTAATATTTCTTGTGGAAGAGAAAACAACGGTTGAGTTCGTATTTTAAAATCTTCGGGCATAGCTATCTTCGGTAGTTTGGGTAGCTTTACATCGGCAGTAGACAGCGGCGGCTGCGCTTTTTTACGTGCTGGTTTACTTCGCTGCATTATTATATTTTAAATTGATAACTGAAATTGTAATCATTGTTATAATATTATTGTCACACAATCACAGTTGTAAGCATTTTACAATAGGTACTCTTCCAAACATTTTTGCAACCTGGTCCGGGTGCTTTACTGGCAGGATGGCTCATACCGATCAAATGAAAATGGAGTTTTCTAATATAATTTTAATGGTTGGGTAGGTAAAAAACCTGATCAGTGAACACGATTTGTCTTTGTACAAACTGAATAAACCGGTATTTATCATCAATTAGTTTAAGCAATTTCATATTCATTTTTTAGTTCCTATTCATTAAGGTTCACCTCATCGGATACCTACTACACACAGTAATATTATTGACAAAAAATTATTTAAAACTGAATGGAAATTAACGTATGGCTTTATAATTAATATTGCAGGAATGAACTGCTAATTAGAAATAATTTTAATTCTCATAGCGCCATCTATGATTGCTATCGGTAATTTCCATAGCTGGTCATATTAATCATAACGTGATTTATTTTATTTAGAATTACATAAAATTGCATTTTTATATTAACTCCTAAACAAAATTGTAATAGATATAAATTATTATTATCGTCTAAATCGTAAATTTTACTACGTCGTCTTTGCAAAAACTAAACTTATCGGTAATAATGACAGTTAACCTATAATTGTAAGAATATTTTTGGTGTACTGAATTCCGATATGCCTAAATTAGAATAATAATAAATTATAATGCACTAACATTCTGCCAGTAAAAATTATTAATTACATAGAGATTAAACAATCTAGGAAAAAGTGACAAACTATATTATTGGTCTACTTTTACTCGTAATACACTAAAAGGTAAAATATTTCTTTATATTTACCTGTACACTCTTATTTATAATACCTTATAAAACGAATTGGGCACAAATTAATGAAAATAAATTATTTTTAAATAAAGTAATATAGGATTTTATTACGAACTTTTCCCAAATGTATTGAGAATAGCAACGTAATGTTTGGATTAATAATGATTTTTCCATGACAACAGAATTTGTTTCATAAATTTTAATGGCCAGTTACATTATCTTACAGATTTTTTAACACAAAGGTTTAATTTCGTTGTAATATGTTATTGTATATGTTTATAGGTTATAAACGGTAAATGAAGCAAATATTAAACGTTTATTCAAAGGTAATTCAAAATGTTGTGAACAAGCTAATCTGTGTTACACTCGATCTCAAATATCAATAACAATACTACTAGTGTATGAGCTATAACCTATGATTGAATCAGAGTATGTTTGTCCTTGGCATACATTAATGGCTGATGATGTCATGATCCATAGCAAACTAAACAGTTTGGGTAGAGACCCATGAAGGCTAGACATGTTTTATGTGCTAAGTAACTATATAATGATATTTGCTATAATAAACAAAGTAGGATTTGCATTATCTGCTTCAGTGTTTGAGTAAATATATATTTTTATTTACATAAACAAGTTGAAAATGATAGTGAGGTGACAACACTTATTAGATTTCACTGTTTATACTCATAAAATACATCTTTTCATTAATACTGGCTGTTCTTGTGTAGTTGTTATCCTATGTTCTTGGTTTTAACATGTTTTTATCATGAGTTATTTTGTAATTGATCTTAAAGTAATATTTGTGTAATATCCTTTCTTTTTCAGATGATATTTCAATTGGTGTGTAAATTACATACTAGTCCACTGAGGAGGGCTGCTGAATCTTCCCTCCTGGCAAAGCTACGAAAAAAAACAGGTTACACAATTGCAAACTGCAAGAAAGCTCTTGAAATGCATAATAATGACAGTGAGAAGGTAGGAATATGTGAAAAAAGTTGTAGCATGTAACATATCAAAAGTAATTTAAGAAACAAATTGTAACTGTTACAGACTTGTTGTTAGAATGACAAATATTGAAAGGCAAATTTGTAATCTATTTATGTAAAGAATGTTTACAGGAATACAGTCTTCCCCATTATGATTATAATAAACAAGTTTAGTGGTATGGTAAGGATTGCAGCCATGATAGTATTCATATTAAAATTATTTTTAGGTTGATT